>CAKNYM010023686.1:0-22553 GCA_932195095.1 Andricus curvator
AGGCAATGCGATAAGAGCGAGCGGCGTTAGATATAAGGTGTGGAAGGTTGTTAGTTTTAAGGGTTAGTTGTAAGAAAATTCTGTAAAAAATGGAAGTGTAAGCAAGTCAATTTTTTAAGGCCAGCAGGCTAAAAAATAAACGTTTATCTTCTACTAACAATTTAAAAATTTGTATCACTTTTTAATAATAATTTCTTCTATGTGCTTGAAAAAACTTGCAAGACGTTTCTGGAAACTACAGTACTTTACATTTTTTTAATTTGGGCGTTTGACGTCAGAAAAACACTTTCAATTTTACGTAAATTATTGTGAAAAATTACAAAGCTTTCTTCTGAAATACAAGATTTTACAAAAGTTGAAATAATTTTTGAATATATTTTTGTATTTCATTGTAGTTTCCATTGCCTACCAAGATTTACAACAAAGTACAAATACACAAATTTACAACTAAAAGAATTTACAGGTTTTGCAGCCAAGAAGTTGTTCTTTTTTGACTTAGGATGACGAGTGTTTAGAATATTACAATTAAATAATTTTAAATTTCAAATGTGCAAATGATCGCTATTACAAAAAAGGCTTCTTTGTTTAAACCTACGTTTAGAGCTTTCTAAAAAATATATATTTATGGAAAATCTCCTAGCGTAGTGTTATATATTATATATATATATATATATATATATATATATATATATATTCAAAAAAAGGTAAAAACTGAATTTTTTTTGTTCAATAACGATTATTATTTCTAACTATTCTGCCATTTCTTTAAAATTTAAATGTAGAAGCTTTTTTTGTAATATCGATAATTCACACATTTTTATTTAAAATGATTTCATTGCAATATTCTAAATATTTGTCACCCTACGTCGAAAAATAAGAAGTTTTGACTGCAAACCTGTAAATTCCTGTAGATTCTTGTGCTTTTTTATAAATTCTTGTAGAAAATTAATAATGCACTGAAATACAACAATATATAAAAAAATACCAAATTTGTCCGGATAATAGATAAAAGTTGTACTTGTGTAATTTTTGTTGTGATGTATTGAGTTTATTTGTAGGTTCCTGTAAAAATGGTTTCAATTTTTTTTTTTTAGTTTTTTTACCCTAATGTACATAAAGTTCAATTATATGGAATTTTTGTACAATTGCCAATTATCAAATAATTAAAATTTTGATCAATTATACTCCTACTAATTAAAATGATGTTTCTTCTATAGACATTGAGGTCTGCAAGAATATATGCGAAGTAAGTAAGTAAACACAATTTATCGCTGTCAGTTTTATATTATAAACCGATAGGTGTTCCCGAAAATTGTGATTTAAAAAATAAAATATATTTTTAGCAAGCAGGTGTTGAATACTATTGCCGCTTGGACGGCGAAATTACTGTAGAATGCTGGGACAAGTGCGTGCACAGTAAGTAGTGTAGAAAGACACTTTATTATTTTTTGAGTATTAACTTTATAATTATCTTAAAATACTGCTTCCACCAGTGGTTCACTTTTAAGAGGTTCGAATTTGAAATTTATCAACCTCGAACGCTTTCGAAACGAAATTGTTTGAGTTCAAATGGATTAAATGCGATATAAATTTTATTTATATTGAAAATATGACATATAAAATTTGTTCAGAAGTATCAGATTTTTAAAATGATATGATAATATATATTATAATAAATAATAATAACTATTTCAGACTACCATGACAAATGTGCAGGAAGATGTCCGTGCAGTAAATCTGGAAAATAATTGTAATAGCCTGGATCGGAGAGGTGCGCATAGAAATTTTAGAATAGACGGATAAGCATATGTAAATTTTGGTGCTACATGAAGCATGTATGTGAGTGTTCCAGAATAATAGGAAATACGTTTTTATCAATTGCAATGGCATAATATGTTCGCAGTTCCCACAATTATAAACTAAATCACTTAACGACAATTTTACATTATTCAACGAGAAATATATGTATGAAAATGTATTCCATATAATAAAAAATCATTTGTAATAATTTCAAATGTTTCATGCGTAGTTTTCCTTTCTTAAATTTCAGATACTAACTAGTGCTGATTCATTTTTTTTTAGATTTATTAAAAATAGATAACCATTTTGACTATAAATATTTGATACTTTTGACTATGAATATCTGATACTTTTGACACTAAAAAGGAAAATTGGACGGGTACAATAAGATAAGAAAAATTACTACATCTGCCGCAAAAATTTTGATATGTAACATTCTTGGATGCTCAGAATCATGTTTGCCAGAAAACATGAAATTATTTAATTCTTTAATCAACGATTCTTGTTGGATGCGGCTTAATATTCCCTATTTGTATCTCTAAAATGGAAATATTAAAATTCGGAATGGCTAATTAAAAATGATTAACACTTCACAATAGTGAAACATCCTAAATTGAATTTGTTTATAAAACTTACATATACAAAATTTCTTTCTCCAATGATTGAAATTTAAATCTTCCTATGTAAATTAAGCAATAATACTTATCGAAAGAAATTAAAATTTATGTCGCATGTTCGATACATGATTGTAATACACAAAACTCGACCAAAAAGAAACTTACATGAAACTACTGTAAAAATAAAATAATTAATATTGCTGTTATAAATTGCATTATTTTTAAAATATTTTAAAGCACAATTCATTGCAAAGAAAATGTTACAGAGTTGAAAGAATATTACTTACCTTCTTTACGTAAAACGTAACTGTATGCCGATTTAACTTTTTTTTCCGCTTGTAGGTTTATTTTACATAATTGAATCTTCAAAAATCATCTTTTAAACTAATTCTAAAATAGTGCTGTAATATAAAATTTTTAGCATCTATATGACTTAAATTAATGCGGAAATCAAATTCAGTTCTGCCACCTGAAGATAAGATTTATTTTCCACAATTTCCTGCCATCCCTTTAAATTCATGAGAATTTACGGTACCTTCAGGTACCTTTTCATTAGTCACATGGACGAAAACTAATTAACGGAAAGGAAAAAGTAAAATAAAACCAAAAAATGAGAAGTGATGAAGAAGTGGTACATTAAAAATGGTTTAGATGTGGGTTTAAAAGTTATTTTCAATTGTATAAATTCAGCATATTCGAATTTTAAAAATAAATTAGCAATTTCAACTTGGGAACTTGGCAGCCTACAATATTTCAACAAAATAATTGAATTTTTAACGTACGATGATGAGTTTTCAGCCAACTGGTCGAATTTTGAAACAAAAAAGGTTAAACTTCAACCACAAAAACAAACATTTTTTTTGCCCAAAAAGACAAATTTTTATTTTACTTCCTCTACTTTCCCTCTCCTAATTTATCCTAATTTCGCCTCACTTTCCCTACTACCCCTTGGAAAAAAGTACGACGGACGGACATTCGACCAAAACTATAAGGGTTTCTACCTGGGGCTACGAAACCCTGAAAGCGATCAATTTTCATTAAAAAATGTATTATTAAAATTTTCAGTTAAGAAAATTAATTTTTAAGCAAAAAAACAAATTTTTAACAAAACAGGTCAATCTTTAACCGAATATTAGCATTTACAATAAGCAAAACAGCGGGAAAAGGGGAAGTTGTTGAAAGCAGGGAAAAAGACGAATTTTTTTTAAATGGGAAAAGTGGGGACTAGGGGAAAGAGTGTGAAATCTATATTTAGATGCTTTACTTGTAAAATAAATTCAATAATACCCACTCTTTCAATCATTTCAAAAAATTGTGATTCTCATTTAGGTACATAGTTTTTGAACAGCTTCTTATACTGATTTACCGCTGCGATTTTGAAATCAGAACAGCAGCTATGTGGCGCAACTAAGTTTCATAGCAAATCTTCACTTACAATGTGATCAATTGTACTGTTGGAGGACATAACTTAATTCATGACGGGCCTTCGGCATTGGTGATAAGACTAAGAAATTGTACAATATAGTCCAATAAAAGTCTGTAGAATGTTGATTAATGACAAGGATAAGTGCTTTTATTGTACGTGGGATGATTAGCAAAATACTGTGCAGATTGTAGTTTCTGTTCTAGATTAGGTGCAAACTTATAGTGCATTTTCGAGGTATTAATTTGTATTACAATTTCAAAATAAGTATCAGTCACTTATTATTTACATGCATGGATAAAATGTAGGGTCAAAGTTCAGCTTGACTATCGCAGAGAGTCAGATTCACGATTAGAATAACACAGACACACAAAAAAGAAAGTGTGCGGAGCCAAAAAAGCGACCTATATAGCATTGTAGTATTGTTCTAGCATAGTCAAAATCTGCATTGAATGGAATCTTCTGCTTACCAGTTTTTTACCTTCTCATCCTAATGAGAAGATATTGGTTTGATATAAAATTCGACTTAGTCGGTTTTCATAAAATCTCCACGTTTTGAGACCCCCTGATGAGTCAGAAAAAACGATTCTTACGAAGGTGTCTCTCTGTCTAGTCTGTAGTCTGTGGTATCGTGTAGGCACCATAACTTTCGAAAGATTGATCAAGATTGGATTGTGCTTTGGCTCACCTTTTGAAGGCCTAAAAAGAAATAACAATTTTGAATACAAATTCATAAAGTTAGAGCACTTTCAAAATGGTTGAAAACATTTTTTTTTCAATTCGAAAATTCTATGTATGACTGTTTATAGTACTCGGAAAGACGAACAATTTATCCTTACTACTTTTTTCGATGAACAGAAAATGAGCAGAGTTATAGAATTTTCAAAATTTTTAGAAACAAACAAAAATGAGAACTTTAGGCCAAACAACGCACGATATGAAAAAAAAGTCAAGAGAAGAAAAACGCTGCCTTATGAAATGCAGGAAACGAGAAACGATGAATTCGCAAAAATTGTGCACTCAAAAGAGATCTCCAAATTCGTTACGAATCGCTTTTCAATTTGACGCGGAATTTGTATTTTATTCGTAAAAAACAACATTTAAACTGACAAAATACAATTTTTAGACAAACGACACAAGCTACGAAAAAATAAATAGACAGAAGTTGTTCAGTCATAAAAGAGCTACAAATTCGTTATTCGTCATTTCTTGATAACACGCGTAGTTTTTGTTTTAATGCTGAACAATGATATTACACATGAACAAATTTAATTTTTTGAAAAGACACAAGGTACAACGAAATGTTTAATAACAAAATTGTTCTTAAATCAGATCTAAAAATTTTCTTCCAACCTTTTTATCTCGGAAGACACGTGATGAGAATGTGTTCGTTAAAGCCGAAGGAGCTTTAAGAAAAGAGAATTCACAATCACTAAATTTCAGTTGTCGATGGTTTGACCTTTAATTTTAAAAGTCCTATGCAAAAATGTGAGGGATGTACAATGACCGAGCGCGTAGCGCAAGTCAAATGCATTATCGAGGGCGAAGCGCGGAATAAATGTATTAACGAGCGCGAAGCGCGAGATCCACCAGGTGTGCGCCTAGGCGCGCACAAACTTGCGAGCGAAGCGAGTCGCGTGTGAGGAGACTGTGTCCGCAAGGCGGGCAGATTTTTTTTACTCGAGTTTAAATTTTTAGTTTAGGTCAAATAATCCCAAGTAGGGCACCACAAATCGAAAGTCGTTTTTTTGGCTATAAAATCAATTTTTTATTACCCTTATGTTTGAAAAGATTTCCGCAGGTTTTGGTCATAAACAAAAATTTTTTGCTGAAGTTATTAACAATGAAAATGTAATGTTATAACATGATAAACATTTTTCTAGTGAACGGGTAAACGGATTTTGATGATTCTTATGTTAGGTTAAAATTTTTGTTTATAAAGGTACATTCCAGAAATCTTCCTTCCGAATATAAAAACATTGAATTTGTTGAAAAAAATCAATTGTTCATAAACAAATTCAACTTTATTTAAAAGAATAGTAATTACTATTATTTTAAATACACTGACGCACAACATGCTCTAAGTGCAAACAAAATTTTTCTTTTAAGTGAACAAAAGTATAATTTGTTTATAAACAATTTGTAAGTTTTTAACAAATTCAATTTTTTTATATTAAGAAGCTAGCCGTTCACGAGAAAAATATTGATCATGTTGTAGCATTAAATTTCCATTGGTAATAACTTTTCCAAAAAAATTTTGTTTGAGACCAAAACCTGGGGAAATCTTTTCGATTGTATGGGCTATTAAACAATTCATTTTACAGCAAAAAAAAAACGACTTTCGATTAATGGTGGCATACTTGGGATAATTTGACCTAAACTAAAAATTCGAACTTGAATAGAAAAAAACTGTTAAGCAGAAAATTCCAATCAATTCAGATTTTGACTATGCTAGACCAATTAATCCGGTAGCCAGTAACACTTTTGTATGCACTTTTTCGAAATCTGGAAATCTGGTGCAACAATTTTTTAAACAATTTTTAAAAACAATATTATTATTTTTCAGGATAAAAATTTTCTAAAGATATTTTCGGAAAGTTCATGGAAAAAGAAAACTTTTATGTTTCAACAAGTTTTTCATGCAACGACCCATTTTCAAGTTAGAGCGTTATAAATAATTGAATTAGCACTAAAATTGACATATTTGCGGCTGCATATCTCGGCGAGTATTGGACCTAAAATTTTCGAAAAGAATGCAAATTATTTTTCAGGATACTTGCCCCACAAGGAAAAATAAAATTTTCTGACGAAACTAAAACTTTTGTTAATATATAAGTGTTAAAAATTGTCCTTTTTTAACAACCACGTGTGCAATTTTTGAACTATGTACTTAATACAAGACTTTGTGTACATTGTACAAGGTCGATGCTATAACTTTCGTAAAAAATCTCCGAGAAGTTACCTTGAATACAAATACTTTTGATACTTTGTAAAAATCTCAATCGTTTTTTTGTTAATAACATTTTTTATAAACAAATACTGATATTTGATATAGCTTTCGTTTTTAAACTTGTTTTTAAAATTAGATATGAAACAAAAGATTTGTCAGTCTTTTTGCTCACAATTCAAATAACTTATTAATTACGGCCTTATAAACAATTAACTGCAAAATAATCTTTGGTTTGTCCCAGCTGCAATCTTACAGTTAAGATTTTCGATTTTTTTGGTCATTCATCTGGTAGCTTTTTCATAATCTTTCTCTCTGTTATCACTCTGAAAACACCGTTCTTTTGTTAATAATAATTTTTCTCAACTAAATCCTAGTTTCACCGAATCTGATCTTTTCATTCGCGTTGCTTGAATCTGGCACAAAGAAAAACTTTGATCTCTCATAAATTTGCTCTTAATTCAAACAATTTTTTAATTACTCCGACGGAAAATTTTATTTTTCCTAGTGGAGCAAGTGTCCTGAAAAAAGATTTGCATTTTTTTCGAAAATTTTCGGTTCAATACTTGCCGAGATATGCAGCCGCAAATATGTCAATTTTAGTGTAAATTCAATTGTGTATAACGCTCTAACTTGAAAATGGGTCGTTGCATGAAAAATTTGTTGAAACATAAAAGTTCTGTTTTCCCATAAACTATCCGAAAATAATTTTAGAAAATTTTTATCTTGAAAAATAATGATATTGTTTTTAAAAATTGTTGCACCAGATTTCGAAAAAGTAACCTTGACATTCATAATCAGGGGACTTTTGCGAACTTTTCAAGCCAACATTACTGCGTCGTACTTTTAGTGCATGCAGAAGTGTTACTGGCTATCGGATTAAATACTACCATGCTATATAGGCTATATAACAAGTCGAACATCTTGTCACTTCTTTGAGCATGATCAAGTCGACCCTCAAGGATGATCAACACGAACGTCTTGATTTCACTGGTGATGGGAAGTAACTAGTTACTGTAGCTTTTTACTTTCTTGAAAACTACTTACATTTTTTTCAGTAACAGTAATTATAAAAATCGCTACTTTCTTAGTTACTTTCCAAATATAGTTCACAAGTCTTTTTTATGAAAACAATAAATGTTATTACTTTTACAGCTATTATATCATTTTCATTATTCAAATTGTGGCGATTGTTTTCGAAAGATTCTTTAGTACGACAGGAATCATATTGATCTCGAGAAGGGCTGGATAGGAGGACAAAGTTTTCCAAAAATTATTGCTGTTAAAAATAAACAAAGAATATACACAACTGCCATATCCTAATTTACTTGAAAAAAAAAGAAAAATTCACCTATTTAAACCGATAAAATTACCAAAAGTGACTAATGTTCTTTTGAATAAAAAATAATTCAATGACATTTATTAGAATTTCAAATGAATTTTAACGAATTCCGGATGAATTAAAATTTAAAAAAAAAAATACGAATACACTAAAATTCGAGTGAATTCAGAGGAATTCAAGGGATATAAGAATAATTCGATAAAATTCATAAAAATTCGGAAAATCGAAAATATTCCAATGATTTTAGTTAAATTGGAATGAATGTAGAAGAATTTGATAAATTCCTGAGAATTCAAGTTGAATTAGAAAGAAATCAGGGCAACTTGAGAAAAGAAATTTTAATCGTATATCTTGGTAGCCTGTTTACAAATGACGGAAATATAGATGGAGAGTTAGATAGGCGCATAAACGAGGTTAAGAAGGTTATCAGTAGAGCAGGACCCATTATCAGAATTAAAAATATATCAAGTAAAGCTAAAAGGGCAATACCTAATTCTATATTTATACAGACTGTGCTGTACGGTAGCGAGACCTGGACCTACCAAGAAAAGGATAAGAGTAAAATTAACGCGATTAACGTCAAATGTCTGCGCCTGATGTGCGGTAAAACGCTGATGGACAAAGTGAGTAATAAGATAATCCTCAAAGAATGTGGTGTAGAGGAGACACTAATTGGCATAGGTGAAAGAAATTCGTTAAGGTTGTTTGGGCATGTTAAGAGAATGAAAGATGAACGACTGACGAAACAAGTGTATCAAGGTAAAGTAAATGGCAGTGTGCCCAGAGGCAGACCGCTGAAAGAATGGTTAGAACGTGTGAATGAGACTATAATTCGAAGAGACATAAGAAGCTATAGAAACACAACAGCTTGCATGAGAAAATGTATGGACGTGAAGGAACCTAGAGAGGTACACGCAGAAAAAAGAACCTTACATTTTACTGAAAACCAAGTTAAATCTACTGATCTTCCAAGTACGTATATGGACAACACGGTAGTTCATTAAATGTTACAATTATAGGCAACTGAATTTGACTATCATTGATGGTTACCAGTACCGATTTTCAAGTGCTGCTGACCTGCGGAACAGTAGATTTTACCGATCCAGTCGCTATTCTGCACTGTTCCTCGATGCTGCAATTACGAATTATCATGTCACTTTGACGGATAATATAAACAGATCTAACTTATGTTAACGGTATAGACTATAGTTTGCACGGCTCTATAAATTGTAAAAAAATATTGCTAAAAAATAATTAATAAATAAACACACGGTTAATTCTGACATATATTTTCGGATATACTTATAATTAATCGGTATTTGTAAGTTACAACGCTTATAATACAATTAAAATTTCGCACGCAACGGGGGGGATTCGAACGCATAAACCTAAGCACGCAAGTCGATTAGTTTAACCACTACACTATTACACGAGTTGCGATCTGTGAAATAATTCCGAAATGCATTTGTAACTAAGGTGGCGACCTCGGCAACGACTTTTTAATACGCGTCCATGCCATCGCGGTACACGACAAAAGTTCTCGTATTTACCTGATATCCATACAAGTCAGCTGGAACAGTCGCGGAACGCAAACACGTCTTACTCCAATAAACTCTCAACTGTACGCGACCTGTGAATAAGATGTGCCATCCAAAATTGTGTTATTTATTATAAAACCACTTCATTGCTAAGTGGGGATATGGAGTAATGTGACTACTGTCACAGAAATGTCAAAAATAAATGTTTTTTAGGTGATGCAATCCATCCATTGCCGATGGCGTCATAAATTCATCCGGTGGTTCGCGCGGATAGATTGCGTTATTACGACTTTGAGGGCGAGCTAAACAAGCTATTCGGATCGGTAGCATGTACCGATCCTTCTGCAATGTTCACTGCACCACTATTGTAGTCTCGGTTCAGTGTATTTTACATATCTTACCGTATTTCATACTAGGGAATAGAGGTTTATTTTACTAAAGGATTACCGTTAAATTCACCCTAAATTCACTGTGACATTTACGAAATTCTAAGTGCTATTGACATTTTCACCCCTTCATTGAGAGCAGTTTCTGCTGTTACGGTTACAAGAAACACTTTACATTTCTTGATTAGTAAATATTACATTTCTTTTTTCTGCGTGTATGCCAAGACAGGAATGTGTGGCGACAAATATGGTTTATAAGAAATGTATGAAGAAGAGTGTCAGCAGAGTGAATGACGCCTGAAACAAAAGACCTCGGATACTAATGGGCCCGCGTGGAGAGTTATACATGATGACTTCGTGAGGTTCTTCACTTAGGGTGATCGCTAGAGAGATTAATCCGCAACCTGGGTCAGAGCAGTGTTGCGGAAAAAACGTGTTGTTTAAATAAACAACACGAGAATTGTACATTAATCTAAAACTCTATACCTCCTCCCCCAAATTACTCCTTTCCTCTTCGAGCGTGTGATACTTGTCCCGAAAGTGCACTGTAAGAAGAAACTATAGTAAATTTTCCATACATGTATTGGAAGTAATTAACCCATACACGTATTGAAATTTTGCCTTCCATGGGACTTTTCCCATACCAGGTATGTTACCATATTTCCCATACCAGATACCATATTTCTAGAGTTTTTCCCTCTACTGTTGCTTCTTCCTTCTTTTTGTGAAAAATGTCTAATTGCACTGAATCTTATTACACTTACAATATTTCACTGTTTCACTGCTAGAACTTCAAAATATTTCACAAGTGTGTACTGAAACCATTATGAATTAGACGCTTGACGCCATGATTATATTATAATCTGCTCCTTCTCCTCCATTCACCACGGTTACAGCACATGCGCGCTTCACTCGGCTGCGCATTCTGCAGCCGCGCATCAAAGTTCCATACATGACTGGTAGTTTTCCCGTACCAGTGCATGGGATTCTCGTCGTGTAAGGGAAATTTACAAGTGAGAAACGGATAATTTCCATGCTGGTATGGGATATTCAAAAGTATGGGGAAAATGCCATACTTTCGTATGGGAAAATAACGATGATTTTTCACAGTGTGCTTAAAAAAAGCTTAATGGTATAATAATATTTGAGTAGAATTGAGTGATTTTTGAAGTATTCAAGGAAATTTAAGAAATTTTGATGAAATTCATAAAAATTTGAAAGAATATAATTGAACGAAATTTTAATAATCAAAAAATTTCCTTCGAATTGACTAAAATGGGAGTGAGCAGTTTTCAAGGTTAATTCAACAAAATTTAAGTGAATTAAAAAAAAATTTAAAAAAAGCAAGGAATAAAAAAAACTTCGATTGAATTGAGAGAAATTTAAGGAAAAGGAGAAGAATTCGATGGAATTCATAAAAATTAAAGTGAATTGAAAACAATTCAAAATTAGTTAAAAAATTTATTGAGTGTATTAAATTTAGATTGAATTAAGAAAAATTCATAATAATTCAAAAGAATTTAAAAGAATTAAGAATAAAGTAATAAGAATTCTGGGTGAATTTCAAATGAATTCAAATAAATTGAACAAATTTTAAAATCCGGAATATTCCATTGATTTCAGCAAATTAGAGTGAATTTAGAAGATTTCAAGGGAATTATAGAGTTGTCGACGAAATTGATATGAAGTCAAGACAAACTGAAAATAATACAAGTGAGTAGAAACAAATTTTTAAAGTTCAAAAATGTCATTGAATTCCGCTAAATGGGAGTAAACAGAATTAGTGAATAAGGATCTGATCAAATCTATAAGAATTCAAGGTGAATTTCGAAGTATTCAGGGTGAATTCAAATGAGTGAAAATAAAAAAAAAGATTCATTGAATTCAGTGGATTTCATGGGAATTTCAAAGAATTCAGGTTGAGTCCAAAGGAGTCAAATAAAAATTCAATAAAATTTAGAAATCCTTTGGTTTTCTGTTTTAATTTATTGAAAGAAGTGACTAAAGTGATCTTTTTATTCTAAAAAGTGACTATAGTGACTTTATATTAAAAAATTGACTAAAAAGTGATTTGAGAAAAAAAGTGACAAGTGAATAATATGGTAGTCCTGAATAAAGATAGAAATGAGCGTTAATTATTGTCCTTAGTATATATTTTCAAAATACAAAAGTAACTAAAAAAGTAACGATAGCAGTAGATAGTAGTAGTAGATAACTAGTTTATTTTGAAAAGTAACTTACCCGTCACTGGATTTCACCCTCTAGAGATGGTCAGTCTGGCCATCCAGAAGGCTCTCCTATCGTTGTCCCTCAAATATAGTTACCCTGATCCTCCAGATGTTGAATTTAACCCTCCATTTTTCTCCATGTGCCGGCGCAAAAGGTATTCGTTGAACATGTTTCAATGGTGAGATGCTGAGATGAGTCTTAACGGTTGGGAGTAAAGGACATGGAAGAGAGTTTGGAAGTCAAGCGATGAGTGCTAGAGGATGAGATTTGGGGTATGCTTAAAATGGGTAGATATCTGAGAGAAGAGGTTGACGAGAAAGTGCCGAGAGGTATGGTATATGAATATAGGAGCTGGAGAGGGTAAAATATGGGGCAAATGGATAAAAGAAGAAGGCATGTGACAGATGACATTAAGGAGAGCTGAGAGGAATTGGATGGAGGGAATAATGGTTTGAGGGCTAATTCATTTGTGGGGTGGAAGAGGGGTTGACGTGATAATTAATAGAAAGGGTCGATAGATGGGCGTGATATACTTGAGAGGGGCTAAGGGGGATGGATGGGGGTTTAGAAGGCCGGAGGATAGTGGGTAGGAGAAGCAGTGAGTCCATTTAAAAGGAGAGAGCATATCGAAGGTAGCTGAGATGAGTCTTAGATTTTGGGAGTAGAGGACATGAAAGAGGCAGTGAGAAGGTCAAGCGATGATGCTTAAAGAGGAGATTTGAGGTAACTTTAAAAGGGGCGGATATCTGAGAGGAGTGCTTGACAAGAGATTGACCACTGGGTTAAGGATACAGAGGGTGAGAGGGAAAAATATGACGCTGATGGATAAAAGGAGAGGGCATATGACAGATGAGATTGAGGAGGGCTGAGAGGAAATTGTTGTGAGTGGGTTGTATACATGACAGGGTATAAGGGGGAATGTTTAAGGGTTGAGAAAGCCGAAGAGTTGGGACAGTAGAAGCAGTGAGACGATTTAAATATTGAAATAGTGGTAAAGGAGTACAAATAAATTATGATTCATGGTTTTCTATCTATGAAGACAAAAATGTCTTTGAAACCCTTATAGTTTCAGTCGGACACCTTCGGACACACCTTCCGTTGTGAGGGAAATGAGGGGAAGGGATGTAGGGGAAGTAGGGAAAGGTGGGAAAGTAAGGAAAGCAGGGGAATTAATGGACTAGAAAGTAGGGGAAGTGAGGAGAGGGGAAATAGAAGAGTGAAAAGTAGGGGAACGTAGGGAAGTAAGGGTATGTATGTCAGAAAAAGGGAGATTAAGGGGAGAAATAGTAGGGGTTGGGGGATGTATGTGGAGAGAATTTAGGAGTAGTGGGAGAGTGGAGGGAAGTGAGTGGTGAGGTGGAGTGGTGAATGGAGGTGAAGGGTAGTAGGCGAAGTGAGTATAGGGGCAGAGGGTATTTATGGAAAGGGAGGGTAGGCTAAAAGAGGGGGAGGAGGGGAGGGATAGTATGAGAGTGGGAGATTTTAACGACATAATTAACATCTAAATATGCTACGAAACCCTTTTTTGTAAGAGCTCGGCGCCTACTTTGACTAATTTTTTACTTTAATTTTCAGTGTTCTCCGTGTTTTCAGTAAATTCAATCTCACTAGAGTTTATCGCATACAAAAAGATGTTTATAAAAATGCGAAAAGACTTTTAAGTCAAAGATTTTAAAGAATGTTCAAAACGAGTTTTTTTGGTTCCTTCGTAATTAGTAACCCGTCTTGATAACAGGTTCGTGACGACATTTTGACGATGACATACGTGATCACTGATCACCGTTTACGAAGAGCAAGTTTTATGCCGAGTGCGTCTCGTGTGCAGAAGAAGCTGATGTTAAAGACTAAAGAGTAAAGACTCCAATTCAGTTCTCCGGTGATATTCATAGACGACAGATCTGTTCTGAGAGAAGAGTCTGATGAAAAAAATGTTTGATATATCGCTTTATCGGTCACTCCGAATGATGTGGAACGGGCCAGACGAAAATCATTCAAACATGATGTAACCATTCAAATAAAATGATGACTCGCGCTTGGTAACTTTTACTAGACATGCGCAACCACGTGCCACGCGAAAAAGCGCGAAACGCGAAATAATTTGACGTTTGGTTAATGCTCGAAAGTTGAAGTGCTTTTTCGTCAGGGTATTAAATCGGTAATAATTTAGGAGACCTTGCATTAAAAACGATGACGTCACTGAAAGTGCGCGAGAATCGAATGAAAATATAAAAATGTTTTGGTGTCATGATAGTTTTGGATAATACAACTGTCCTTCAAATTTAGGTAACTGATTTACATATTTGTAGAGAAATTGCATGTGAAAAGAACTCAACAATTCTGATCACATTTTTCTAATACGAAAATATGTTTCATAAATTTATAAATAAATACATATTTTTTTAATACTTGAAATCCTAATTTAGCTTAGGAGGTTATGATGGGGGAAAGTTCAAAATATGTTACGCAACATTTTTTAGGATGCAAGAATTTTTGGAAAAATATTAAAATAATATAAGAGGGTAGGGAGGAGTGCAAAAAAATGATTGATTAAAATCTGTTTTTGAGGAATGTGTGAAAGTTGAGGTATCCTACAAGGAAACCCCGTAATTTTAAAAAAAGTATTTAAATTTTTCTCCATAAGTTTAAAAGTTATTGTGATTTTTTTATGCGTACATTTTTCGATAAGAAATAATAATATAAAATCCTATTTTAGACAAAATAATTTTATATCAAGTTAGAATTTTTTGAAATACCGATAAAAATGACTTCTTTTTGTATTTGGTTAATGAATTTTATGAATCGAGAAAAAAATGGTTTAAAATACTTCTTAGGCCACTTCAGAATAGTCAAAACTTGCAAGATCAGCACCAATTAAAGTTGTAAAGTTTCTGTACAAAACGAAAAAAAGATAGGTGTAAGAAATTTTTTTTTAATTAAAAATTGGCAATGATGTTTCAACACATACAAAAAAAATTGTATTTGTAGTGAAAAAATAGGTAACACAGATATCTTCTACTCAATCGTAAATCATGAATCTATCCTATTGGTCGTTGTTAATTTTTGATAAAAAATGTAGATAATGGGCACAGAGTTTTACTGTTTTACAAGAATTACTATTTTTTCGAAGTCCGTATCAATGAGAAGTAATATAAATAGAGCTGAGGTTTGACGACGTTTGGCCTAATTTCAAAGTCACTCATTTAATTGAAAAATCTGGCGACTTCTAATAAAAATTGTAAATATTATGTTTAAATAGTAATTTCTTATACACAGAAAAAAATGATTAGTTGGGCCAATTATTTAGTTCGTAAGGTATGGTACTGCTATTTTATTAGTTGGGACAAATACCATGTATTAAAATTTTTTCTCTACAACAAATAATTTTCGAAAAAAATCTATTTTGATTATGAAAAATGTTTGAATTTTGTTGTCTTTTTTTGTGAAGAAGGTTTAAAAACAATTCCAGATAATAATAAAGAAGAATTTTTTATTATTGCTAAATCGATAAAATACGTTTGTGATAATGAATTTATTTATTTTGTAAATAAAGGTAATTTATCTTATAGTTTTTTGCAAGTAATTAATGGAGAAATTTACGCAGTTGCCGGATCTACGAAAAAAATATTCGCTTTAGCGTGCAAATATTAAGCGATTACATTTTTTTTTAATTTAATAAAATTGCAGAGTGAAATTTCGAGGCCAATTTTGGAAAATGGTCTTAATTTTTTTCAGAAATAAACAAATAAATATATATATATTAACAATATTAATATATATATATATATATATATATATATTAATATTAACCCTTATCGATAAATAAGAAAAACTACAAGAAACTTTTTTTTTCATTGTAAAAACTAATGTCACTCTTGAACTATTCACTCGATTAAAAAATGATTTACAAAGAAAATATGTAATTTATTAAGGTCTATACTTTTTGTTTGCAATATTTTTCTCCAAAATACATACATTTTAACCTATAGTTCGTTATTAGACCAACATCATAAAAAATCAGCGCGATTTTTATTTTTGGTTGCATTCATCGAAAAACAATGACCTAAACAAATTTTGTACAAGAAAAAATGGTATTTTTACAAAATACATGATTTCTCTGTAGAATATTCCTATATAAAAGCAATATTTTTCAAAATAAATCATGAAAACCGTGAAAACAGAGGTAGTTTCAAAAATGCATCGTACCTCAGAAATTAAAATACACCGAAAATCCTCTCAAGCATTTTTTGTACGATGTTGAATGTATTTACATATAGTATTCACATATAAATTTTGGACTATAGCAATGAAGTCGATGTCCAATTTTTAATCTTCTAGATATTTTTGTCGAAACGAATAAATTTAACAATTTAACTTTAAAATCGGTTATGAATTGCATTTTTTATGCTGGTTTTAAAAAGAAAAGAAACATTGACAAAAAATTAGATAAAAAAAAATTACATAAAGTTCTGATTTTAGAAATTTCACACTTAGTTTTTGGCAGTTGAATTGACAGCTGAAATGGTCGAGCAGCCGATATTAAAAAAACCTTTGAAATGGATTCCAAAGGTTTTTTAAGCATTCGAATGACCCATCATGTATAAGCAAATTTTGGATAAAATTTATTCATTTCTCGCTGCCATTTTTGAAAACTAATTATAATTAACTTATTTTTATGGTATTCGACTGTTAGTGGTCACAGTGTTTTATCTTGATACATTTTTTTAATTCGAGCGCTTGAGTTGCTTTAATTCAATTTTTATCGCCAATTATATCCACTGTGCTCGTTTAAGAACAGGGTAACGAATGGGTTTCTAATTGAAAAATAAAAGTTTCTTACTCATTCACTCATTTAGTAACAAAATGTATTTAACCCTGTAATGAATAGAGAACCGAATTCATTATATCTTGATCAAATTCTTTAAATTATAATATTATTTAAAAATCAATAAATAAAACTGACGAAAATCACGTTGTATTCAAAAAATTCTATATCAGGTTGGCCTATTTTTTATGGGCAAAGACTAACCTTAATCAATTTTCAACCTCCCACCCTAATTTATATTCTCAAAGACGCGAAGTTATTTTGGCGGGAAATCGGAATATTTAAAAAATATAATTTTTTCTGCGCGAAGTTTTAAATACCACCACCTCCAGAAAATTAAAAAAACTGTTGTAGATTAAGGTTTCGGGTGAAATACAAACTTTTCGTAATTAATTTAATTCTGGGATTTACTGTGATATGGTATAAAAATTATTTTTTTCATGAATAAAAGAATGTCAATGTCAGTTCGTTATATTAATCATCAGTATATAAGGTTTCTTCGATTAGACGGTTACTTATCACAATTTCAGAGATTAGTCACACCGAAAACTTCGCGAGTGCGCTTTAGTTTTCTTTGATAAACGTAGCTGTGCGTTGAGTACCTTTATTGAGGTAATGAATTCTTAATATGATATAATTCTCATATCTAAACTTGGAATTTTATCTTCAAATTGTGTTAAATTCATTTTCAGGGTTATCTAATATTAGAAAAATAATTCAAAAAAGTTCTGCACCCTCAGTACATTTTTTATTCATTTATTGTCAATACCCATGAATAAGTATTACATTAATTTTAAACTGTAATAAATCTTCGTAAATCTTTCAATACATACCTAATTTTTTTCTCAATTTTTTATATTTTAATAAGTTAAAATTGTCACGTGCAAAATATGTATTATTGTCACCTTCCTATTTTCAATAATCTTCTAAAATCCAGTATTACAAGTCTGACTGATGTGCTTGATTGAGAATTGAGGACAGTCTTAATGATGGATTATCAAGACAATACTTGTTATATGGTCAGATGGTAATATTCCTTATTCGCGAGTGCTTTTTTGTCGTATTTTGAAAAAAAATGAACATAGTATGAATTCACGTTTATATTTAAATTTTAAACCGCTCCTACCAATTAGTGACCACAAGAGAAAAATTGCAAGTAGTGAAGGTCCGTTTCTGATGCGCGACAGATACTGATAGTTTATCTCTACAACACTTTTAAAGATAAATTACTTGATTTTTTTCTCTAGGAATACCTAGTGGGATTTTCCGAAAGAAGCTATGGGCAATTTTCACTGCTGCGCTCAAAAGAAGAAAAAGGTAGGATAGGTTATAGCTTATATATGTATTTTTTAATTATTTTGCAGATACGATTTTTGAACATATATACATAAATCGAACTGCATTTTGTGTATATATAGATATATCTCTCTGGAACAAATAATAATTTTGAAATTCATGCAAATTTTTCTTGAACCATTCCTATTCAAACTAGCTTCACAAGTGATTTATGTAGTTCACTTTTTCCCACATCAAAGAGCCGCTGGATTAATCCTGCTATATCTAGACAATCTGAGAAACTGCACGACGACAAGAACAATGTTATATTAAATTACAGAATTACAGTGTCGTGTTAGTAGCTCGACTTGTAACTTCTTCTGATAAAAATCGAACATTTTGCAACGTTCTAACAGTGCCTGCAACGAGCACACGACCTTCAGTCACTGATGCTGAAAAATTGAGAATGTATCACTCACAATCAGTTAAATTATTTTCTAAAGCTACAAAAAAAATTATAAAACCAATAACTTACCAGAATTGAAAAAAATACATTAAAGAAAATTATATTACGTTCCTGGATCTAAACTTCTGTGAATTTGCTTTGATAAAAAATCCGGTTGACAATACATAAAAATGGATCACAAATACAAAATTTCAATAACGCAACAATAATTTAATGAAAATTAGGCATATAGATTTGAAATTTGGAAAATTTATTTAAATCAAACTAATAGTCCTATGCAAAAACCAAAGACATAGTTCGATTCGTCTCAACAATATCTCCAGAACTCTTTCGAATTAGGGAAAAATAAAAAAAAAAAAAAAAAAAAAAAAAAAAAAAAAAAAAAAAAAAAATAAAAATAATATAAAATATATATATATATATAATTAATTTGTTGTAAATTCCTGAATAAAATAGCCCTAGATTTTTTTTATGTTTGCGAAAATATAATTATTGAAACGAATACAATGTTGATAATTATTCTCTACATTTTGAGTTGTTTAACGTACAAGAACTAAAACCATTGTTTTTATCACCTCCACACTCACCGCATACCAAAAAAAGATGTGCACATGCATATAGATTGAAACTTTGAAAAATTTATTTAAAAGAAGCTAATAGTCCTATAAAAAATAATGGTATAGTTGGATTCTTCTCAGTCATATCTCTAAAAAACATTTTGAACGCCAAAAAAATTTTTTTTAAACAATTACAATGTTTGTAAAATTTAGAATTTTTTAAACAATAATGAAATAATAATAAAACTTAAATTATCTCTGCACAACGAATTCTCCGAAGACCCTGAAATAAAAGTGATTTGTAAATAGTTCAAAAACTCTTAATTTAAACGTTGTTTTCGTCCCCTCCACGCTCACTAAATACCAAAAAAGCATGATGTGCAGATAGATTTGAAATTTGGGAAATGTGATTTTTTAAACTAATGGTCCTATCGCGAAACTGAGAGTATCGTTGGATTCGTCTGAGCAATATCTGTAGGAGTTTTTTGAATCACGCAAAAAAAACGTTTCAACATTTACAATGTTTATACAATTTATAAATTTTTCAAGAATGCTGCAAAAATAATCAAACATGAATCAGCACAAATGCTCAAAGTTCTCTGAAGACCAATGGAATAAAAGTAATTTTTAAATGGAGTACACACTTTATTTTAAACATTGTTTTGATCCCGTTTACGCTAATTCTACTACAAAAGAATCTATACGTAGATTTGAAATTCGAGAAATTTAATATAAAAAGCAGATGCTTTTTTGGTATTGAGTAAGCATGGAGGGGATAAAAACATTGTATAAATTAAAGTTGTTACACTATTTAAAAATTTCTTGTATTTCAGGTTCAGCGGAGAACGAGGTGCAGTTGTGATTTCTGTTTGATTTTTGTTAAAAAATTCTAAATTTTATAAACATTGTAATCGCTTTAAAAATTATTTCCTTTGCGTAATTTGGGCTATTAGTTTAAAAAAAAATAAATTTCCCAACCTTCACATCTATATATGTACATCCTTTTTCCGTATAGAGTGTGTGTGGAGGGGATGAAAACAATATTTAATTGATTTTTATTATTGACTATGAGTGGTTGGTGATAGTTGGTAATGATGTTACAGTTATTCAGTATAGTGTTGATTTACATTCTTGAAAGTGTTTTCGGACTGGTGAATTTATTTATAATAATTTAATATTTATTATAATTTTTTGAAATCATTTTTTTGCCTAATTCCAAAAAGCCAAAAAGGCTTAGAATTATTGATGAGGCAAATCCAATTATGCTTTTAGCTTTTGATAGAACGTTTAGTTCCTTTCAAATAAATTTTCCAAATTTTAAATCGATATGCATTAGGGTGGTCCAAAAATTTGGTTTTTGGTGATAGATCATGCATTTTTTCATAGATCCATAGAAAATAAATTCATTAAAATATTTTAAGTATTCTAGTATGGTTTACAAAAAACTTGTTTTTATTTTTCGACAGCCGTATCGCAATAGTTTGTTTCTCTGGGCGAGAAAATACTCTCCTAATTTTTTCAGATAAAAAAAATTAGAGGTTGCGAGTATCAAATTTATGTAAAAATTAAAATTTTCGCAGTTTCAGATTTAAAGAAAAATATTTATATTAGTTTTAGAGAAATATCTTATGCATAAAATTTGTTACTAATACAAAGGAAAAGACTTTTATTTTGTGTCCAATTAAAAAAAATATTTGGCGCCGGAAAGGCATAAAAAGTACATTTTTTTAATTGTGCCCCTAAACATTGTTTGTAAGGACTAAAAAATTCTGGGACCTTTTCCATACAACAGAGAAAAAATAAATAATATATATAAAATGAAAAATTTTAAGCTTGGGCACCAGAAAAAATATTTTTTCAAAATTTCTTTAACAAGGCTTTTTCAATGGTTTCTTTGTTTCTAAAATTTGATATAATAGAAATATACATAAATATGATGAATGATTCCTGTTTTATAAATTTTAATTTTTACTAATTATATATATTATACTAGGGCGACCCACAAATTTGACTTTCAATTTTTGTTGATCGATCCCATAAAATGTTGTACGTTATTATATAGTACATGTTATTAACTGTTTGAAAATTAATGTTGAGTCACTTTTCAAGGAATGATGACGGAATAGTTTTCACCTAATAACTTTTAATTTTGACCTCCCCCCTCCCACCTTCTTGTATTGTGCCCGGAAAATGCTCCAAAGAATGCAAACAACAGTTTTATGTAAAATTCATGCTAAAGTCGGTATTTTTTTTCAACATTAATTTTTTCATTTCATGAGTAACAAATTTTAAAGAATTTAAAACTATTTTTCAATTACTTAAACAATTATTATTTGTTTAACCAATTCCTCCCACCCAGTAAAACATGAACAGTTTGTATTTTCTGGAATTAATGACACAATTAATGAATGTTAAAAGTTAAATTTTTTTGCTTAGGGTATTGGGTAATTATTGAAACAATTTTCATTTGTTTAAACATTTTTTCTCCCCTGTAAGTAGTGAAAAGTTATTATTTTCTGGAACTAATGACGCATTTAATGAATGTTGATAGTGATTTTTTTGTGAAAGACAGTTTGGAATTATTTAAATAATTAGAATTAAAAGTAAAATCATTTTCGTGGGAAATATGGAGAAAATTTTAGTTTTTTTGAATCTCTTACATATTGTTGCTTAATAATCAGTATTCTCTTATCTCAACGAAATGGATGAAAAAACTAGCTATGAAGTAACTGAAAAAATTGTTTGAAGAATAATTATTGTTTTGAAAAGATAATAATTATTTAAAAAATCAGGGTTCTGAGATCAAAATTAATGATGAATAATGAGCGACATATTGTAAGAGATTCGAAAAAACTCGAATTTTCAACCCCTATTCCTATGAAAAGGCGCAAGTAAATGATTATTAATTGTTTAAATAATTGCAAACTGTCTTCAGCAAAAAATAGCACTCTTAACATTCATCAGCTGAGTCATCAACTTCAGACAATAATAATTATTCAGGATTCATAGTTGAAAAAAATATTTAAACGAATAAAAATTATTTAAATAATTATCAAATATGTTAAAAAAATAATTACTTCTGAGATTTATCAACTGTATCATTTATAACATAGTTATTCATCACGAATAAAATTAATTTGGTCATACGGTC
>CAKNYM010023690.1:0-10342 GCA_932195095.1 Andricus curvator
ACTTTCTTCGTCTTTTTCTTGTTTTTACAACGCAATCCTCTTTTTCTAAAAAAATAATGGTTTTAGGCAAAAAGTGTGTGCTACAAAAAAGATGTATTTTTATACTAGCTAAAACTTTTGTTTGAAACGTTTTTTGATATTCTGCGTATTTCCTGAGATAAATGCAAAAACATGATTTTTATGGTGTTTTTTTATGGTTTTCACCATGAAAATCGCTTAGTCGCCAATTTTCACTATCATATTCGTAATCAGCGCGTCAAAATACATAAGTATACGAAGTTTCAATAAAATTGTAAAATTCAGCTATTCGGAACTTTATCCTATATTTTAGATATTGAAAGAGAAGCATATTTTTTTGTTTTTTCGATAAGATCCTTAAAGACCCACAGTGAGATGAAATCAAAACATGAGGTTCAAAATCACATTTAGAACGCATTTATGCATCTATTTTAGATTTTTTTTAAATTCAGGATTCAATTTTTCAGAAAATGGTGACAGCAGATTTTTAATTTTTTTGTTTATTTGCCGTAATTGTAATGTTAATTCAAACAGCGAAAAAAGTGTCAATTTCTTGAATTTCACTTTTTATCTCCTAGACGAAATTTTTCTATATACTTTCCGTCACTCAAATTCTATGCACAGAGGAATAAGAAAGAACAAAGATGGTGAACTTGTAAAGTTAATTGTTATAAACAAATTGTGTTAACGAATAATCAAAATTTGGGGTTATTTGTCTTTAGAGTATATTTCTGCTCTCAAATTGCTTGCTTTCATCGTAAGGATGATACGTGTCCATTCAAATTATTGATAAAATGTTAATAATTAATTCTATAAACAAATTATATAAACAAATGTACATGGCAGACATTCATAGGCAGAAACAAATCGTTTTTTCTTCTAGACTTGTTGTAATTATATTGCCAATGATTTTTTCTGCAAAAATTTTGCGTTGCATTAATCTTTGTTTATTTTAGAAACAAATAATATAAATAAATGCACATTTTGGGCGTTTTTAAGCGAAAAGAAATCGTTTTTTCTCCTAACCTTACTGATATCATATTGTCAATAATCTTTTCTGGAAAAAGTTTGCTATGCATTAATATTTGTTGATTTTATAAACAAATTCACATGTAAGGCGTTTTTAAGCGAAATGAAATAGTTTTTTCTTCTGATCTTGTTGAAATTATATGGTCAATGATGTTCTATAGAAAATTTTTTACCAAGCATCGTTAATAGCATCGTTTTTTCTTTTATTACTTTTTAAATTATGTTGGCATTGAATTGTCTAGATGAAATTTTGTTATGCCTCACTATTTTCTGATTTTTCAAACAAATTTAAATTTATTTTATGAACAAATTAGGTAAAAAAATGCAAATTATAGGCGTTTATAGGCAAATAAAATCGTTCTTTCATCTAGTCTTGTTAAAATTATATTGCAAATCATGTAGTAGTCGATTTACCGACGGTAAATCGAAAAAGAAATTTCATAATCAAAAAATGTGGCGCTGAAGTACAAGTGAGGCAAATATCATTGAACCAGGAAGAGAGTGAATCAGAAGCATCGAAAACGCGATATAAGTAACATATCAACGGACAGTGATACACTATTTGGAATAACAAGAGTCAGGTAAGCGAAAATTGATTTCAAAGAGAAATAGGAAATACTTGACATCGAGGCAGTCAAATAAAAAAAATAGCTCATTTCACGAAGACTTTCCTTCCCGTTAGCAAATATATTTGCTTCCTCATAGAGGAAGCATTGGTTATTTTTTCAATAATAGATAAACCACAGTCTTCATTTTGCTCAATTTAAAAATAGAAATTCACAAAAAATACATAATTACAAAATAATACAAAATTTTGTTAAATACAGAGACAAATCAGACAAATCCAACTTTGTATTTGAAATGCAGGCCTCACAGTCCCTATGGGATGAAATATAGGGACCAAAAGGTACTTTTTGTCACAGTCATAGGGTAATTTTTGCGCGCTCAAAGGGTAAGAAATTCAGGATAAATTTATGAAACTTCAAAATAATGTAGTTAAATTCAAAATAATTAAAATGAATTAGAAAAAATTTTGAAAATCAAAAAAATTCCATTCCCTTCCGTGAAATTAGAATGAATTTAGAGGAATTTAAGGTAAACGAGAAGAATTCTATGAAATTCCTAAAAATTCAAGATGAATTTAAACAAAAATTCAAATGAATTGAAAAGAATTTAAAAATGTAAATAAACTTCACTGAATTCAATAAATTTGAAATAAGCTTAAAAAAATTTTAAGGAATCCAAAAGAATTTGATGAAATTCCTAAGAATTCAAGATCAGGTTGAAAGACTCCAATTTAGAAAAACGTTTAAAAATTCAAAAAAGCCATTGATAAAGCCAAAGTAGAATTGACTGAATCTAGAAAAATACAAGTGAATTAAGAATTAAGGGTGAATTCCAAAAAATATTTTCAAATCTCTTAAAATCTTCAACACCCTACTAATTGCCAACAAAAAAGTGACTAAAGACTACAAACCCATTCAAAAGAATTCAAATGAATTCGAAATAATTTAGAAAATCGAAGAAAATCCATACATTTAAGTAAAATTTCAGCGAATTTAAAGGAGGAATTTAAAAGGATTCAAAAGAATTCAGGATACATTAATAAGAATTCAGGGTGAATTCCAAATGAATTGCAAAAAATATTTGAAACCCTACGAAATCCCTCACTTCTTGTGAATAAATTATTTGAAATCCATAAAAATATTAAAATCCCTTAAAATTATTAAACCCATTGGAAATGCTCTGAAATTGTTCAAATTTCTTGAAAATTTCTTGAAATCTTTTTAAATACCCTAAAATATTTCGAAGTCTTTGAAATCCCTTGAAACTATTGAAATAAAAAAAAAATCCTAAAATATTTCATATCCTTTGATATCTTTTGAAATCCCTTGAAACTTTTTAAAGTCCGTGAAAACGCCTGGAAATCTCTTACAATACCCTAAAATATTGCAAATCCTTTGAAATACCATTAGATTACTAGAATCAATTCAAAATTACTTCTAATCTTTTAAAATAACCTAAAATATTTAAAATCCCTTACAATTTTTTAAAGCTTTTATCGTCATTTTATCAATTGATCATGTTGCTGTTAATATTAAGAAATTCCCTATTCCATTCCAGAATTTTAACTCTTTTCGAAAATTACCCGTTTCAACTAAGAATCAAGTTTCTCTTGAAAAGTGCCCTGTTCCAATGCAGACTTTTAAGTTTTTTCGAAAATTTTCAATTCCAGCTCAACATTGATTAAAATTGGAATATTTCCTGTTCCAACTGAGAATTTGTTTAAATTTGAAACTCCCGTTTCAACACAGAATTAGAATTCTTTTGAAAAAATCCCTGTTACAGTCCGGAATTTTAATTCTTTTTGAAAATGTCCAATTATAGCTCAAAATTGGTTGCAACTTAAATACTTCCTGTTCCAACTCAGAATTTATTCAAATTTGAAAATTCCGTTTCAACTCAGAATTAGAATTCTTTTTAAAAACTCCCCGTTCTAGCCCGGAATTTTAATTATTTCCGCGAATGATCCGTTTCCAATAAAAATTAGAATTATTTAAAAAAATTCCCTCTTCCAATTTAGAATGTTAATTCTTTTCGAAAATTTCCAGTTTTAGCTCAGAATTAATATTCTTTTGAAAAATTCCTTGTTCTTGTCCATAATTTTAATTCTTTCTGCGAATTACCCGTTTTGACTCAAAATTAGAATTATTTTTAAGTTTTTGCGTTAATATTTGGTACTTGAATAAAAAATACAGTTCACTTTATTAATTTTTCTTGTTATAAAATTATTATAATAAACAAAATTATAAGAAATTATAAATTTCAAAAATGGCTCTTAACGGGAAATTGGTCGGGGCCAGGTCGGGGACCGATCGGGTGGCCAGATCGGTCGCCAGATCTGGCTCCGATCGGGCCGTGTGTTTCATCAGCGATCAAGCCCAGGTCCGTTTTCCAGATCTGGGCCAGATTTGGCCTGGTCTGGGCCATAGCAAAATTTCTACACGGGTAGAATTTGTTTGAAGATACATTATGGACTGCAAATAGGGTACAATGAAGACCAAATCTTGAAAATAGGGTACTTCAGGGACCTGAACTGAATATAGGGTACAATAGGGGATATAGGGACCGGTCTGTGAGGCCTGGAAATGATTATTTTTCGGGCTGGAAACGGAAAGGGAAAAATTCTGTCGCACCCTACCCCTTTCCCAGCTTTATGATTTCTTCACAAAATTTGTCACAATTATTCTATTTGAAAATTTATGACCAAAAAGTCTTTCCTATTCATGCGTCGACTATGAATTTTTACTATAAAAAACCGTATTTTCAAATATTATGCATTACCATAGCTTCCTTACTCTTCAATAAAATGTATCAATGTTATAGGTTCATCGATTCGTCTCAAATCAACACAACTTTTCTATTCTCGCATCAAGTTTAAATTATGAGAAAATTTTTAGTACAAAAATCGATTTTAAAAATATATAAATTACCATAACTTCCCTACTCTTTAATGAAATGTATTAATATTATCGGTCAATCGATTTGTCTCGAACCAAGGAATCTTTTATATTCCTGCATCAACATTGAATTATGCTAATGAAAAAAGTTTTACAATAAAAAACAGATTTTTAAAATATTATTGAGTGCTAAAACAAATACAATGACAATTGCTTAGAACATTGTATTAGGCATTTTCAAATTAAGAAAGGTTTAATTAAATGAATTTACAAATTTTGGAAAATGTCACCATTGCAAAGCTTCCTCTATGAGGAAGCAAAAATAAACAAGATTGTTTTCAATAGACTGGCCCTTTTGTGGACGTGGATTTATGGTGGGTTTTGAATAGTTGTGGAATGTATAGGGCCAACAAAATTGCGATGAAATTTTAAACTTCGATATCTTTAGTTTAAACTTTTGGACACCGAGCATATCATGAATTATCATTCTTTCGGACTTTCATTCACTCATACATATATTTATATTTTTTTTATTACATACCATTTATCGCTAATCTTGCGATGAAGCAAGTTTCTCGTTCAACGTCGATCCTCAGCTTGTAGCTTATTGTAGTTTATGAAATCTCCTTCCTTCAGTTGTTCAATTTCCGTAATAACCGTAGAATTGTTTTGAAGAATTATATATTTTAGATATTGAAAAAAATTTAAGCATATGTTTTGGTTTTTTTTTTTTCGATTAGATCCTTAACGACCCACAGGGAGATGAAATCAAAACACGAGGTCCAAAATCACATTTAGAACGCAATTATGCACCGATTTTAGATTTTTTTTTTAAATTCATGATTAAATTCTTTAGAAAATGGTGAGAGTATATTTTTAAGATTTTACTTTTTTTGTCCTAGACGAAATTTTTCTATATATGCTTTCCGTCACTCAAATTCAGTGCACAGATGTATAAGAAAGAACAAAAATGGTTTACTTGTAAAGTTAATTGTTATAAACAAATTGACTTAACAAATAATTGAAATTCGGGGTTATTTGTCTTTAAAATATATTTCTGCTCTCAAATTGCTTGCTGTCATCGTAAGGATGATACGTGGCCATTAAAATTCTTGATCTTATGTTAATAATTAATTTTATAAACAAATTGTATAAACAAATGTACATCGCAGACATTTATAGGCAGAAATTTCATAATTAAAAAATGTGGCCCTGAACTAGAAGTGAGGCAAATATAATCGAACCAGGAAGAAAGTGAATCAGAAGCATCGAAAACGCGAGATAAGTAACATATCAACGGACTGTGATAAACTTTTGGGACTAACAAGAGTTAGGTCAGCGAAAATTGATTTCAAAGAGAAATAGGAAATACTTGACATCGAGGCAGTCAATTAAAAAAAGAAAAAGATGTTTGTTTTCAGTAGACTGGCTCTTTTTTGGACGTGGATTTTTGGTGGATTTTGAATAGTTGTGGAATGCATAGGGCAAAAAAAATTGCGATGAAATTTTAAACTTCGATATCTTTAGTTAAAACTTTTGGACACCGATCACATCATGAATTATCATTCTTTCGGACTTACATTCACTCATACATATATTTCTATTTTTTTTATTACATACCATTTATCGCTAATCTTGCGACGAAGCAAGTTTCTCGTTTAACGTCGATCCTCAGCTTGTAGCTTATTGTAGTTTGCAAAATCTCCTTCCTTTAGTTGTCCTTAGTTTGTAGCATTGAAAGAAATCTTTCATTTTGTAGTCTCCTTGTCTTTATTTAACACAGATGTCAAGTGCCAATAGCTATAGAGCAATTAAATGATGAAATAAAGACGTAGTCATTAAAAATAAATTTTAAAGTTGCATGAGCAAATCTAGAATCGATGAACAGCGAACTTTGTATTCACGAATTTCATTCTTGTGCAATAAATTTATATTCATTTGACTGATATAAATTTCTGTGTTAAGAACACCTCCCTATGAAAGTGATTCATCACAGCGATGTTCTTTGACAAAATTTCGTGATAAAAAGGCATTCGTAAAATTTATAAACAAATTATATAAAAAATACATTGTGGGCGTTTTTAATGAACTTTTTACAAACAATAGAATATATAAAATGTGTCAACAATTTTAATGAACAAATGCACATTGTATAGATTGTAATAAGTAGAAGAATCAGGGTGATTCTCACATATGACTATGTAAATTAAACGATTTCCCCCGGTTTGCAAGTTACTAAAATTTGTATACGCTTACATTATTTGTTATAAATTTATGAGATTTAATTTTGTAATCAAATTTCATCAGAAAATATCTCAAACCACCTGAGAAAAAATTACTAAAAAGTAATATAATATGTACAAATAATAAATTCACATTTAAAAAAAAATTCAGAAACGACGATCAATGAGATTTGAAATATGATAACTATACATTGAATATATAAATATGAATATATATATATATATATATATATACATATATATTGTAACCTGCGAGTTACAGAGGGCTCCTAAAAACAGGCAAAAAGATATTCTTCTGAGTGAACTTCATGAGGAGTTGCATCACTCAGGAGAATATCGAGAGCGCAGACTCGAATACCTCCCACTAAAAAAGTCAAACTGGAATAGTGGGAAGAAGGCCTCCGCGAGGCTATAAAAACCGTTACGCAAGCGAAAACGAGGAGTTGGAGGCTTGCGGACGAACCGCAAGGACCTTTGGGGAGTAGTACTTCGGGAGTGGCTTGAGATCCCTCTTTCTCTTGTCTGTCCCATACTCTCTCTGTTGAACGGGAGGAATCTTGAGAGCGTTTAAACTCTCTCAATATTCTTCAGCAGTTAGAATCCTTGCGTGAGTCATTCAAGCCTATCAGCTGTGAGGAAATCTCTGGAGGTATTTTAATTTTGTGCAAAATTTCTTTTAGACGCTTTATTGTTGAGTTAATTTTACCGAATGATCCACAGACGAGTAGAGCGAGTCTCTCGTAAACTAGTCCAGGAAGTGGCATTCGGAAAAATTATATTCCTACAAAGGACCGTTAGAGCCTTAGGAGCAGACTGATTGCGTGTCCTTCTAATCTCGTCCAGAAAGGCTTTAACCGACTTAGTAGAATAAAGCGCATTTTTCGAGGAATCCAAGTAAAATTTACACGGAGAGCCCTTTTGAAAGGAAACTCTACCTTTAGCTTCATAAATCCTTCAGAAATTTCTCTCTCTCTTTTTCTCTCTCTCTCGGAAGAGATAGCCTTAGCGCGTGCGAAATTTGTACCTCGAAAAGAGGATATTGTGTACCCTATATTCCTATAAGAAGGGAAATTACGGTTTCAAGGGCAACGACCCTAATTTTGTGCCAACGACGCACCTGCGAACATAAAGATTTAGGACCCCGTGGGTCAGAGCTTGAGGCTCCTTAATGTCTGTTTATCTACCTTAATTGGTTTATTTTACGTTTCGACATTTATAACGGTTATTTCGATTTACAAAAGTTAGTACTCAAATTTCTACCTTATACAAGGACTTAGACTCTAGAGAGTCCCATTGAATATAAAGTTTATCCTTAGATAGGATTTTTTATGATAAATAAAGTGAATTGTGTTGCGAACCAAATTAAAACGAATATTGTCAAATCCAAAATTGCTGAATGCAAAAACAAATTATAGACTGCGTCATAAGAACAGGTAAATTCCTGAGTTAATGCCAAAGGCTAGAGGCCATACGGAAGAAGCTTTTCTGCTCTCTTAAATTTAAGGATAGAGTAGGCACGATTATAGAGATAATCGTGGAACATAGGCATAAATTGATGTACTCTAGCTAGAATAGGGCTTTCTTGAATAAATTTCGTTTATTATACAGGAATCTCATTTTTTCTCTCGTGTTAACCCTTCTTTTATTATAATTTTATAATTTTATTTACAATTAAATTTGCATGAAGATGAAAATTTTAATTAGACTTTATTTAGTTAACAGCCCTTAGAAAGCGTGCGGTTACAATATGTTGTGGACAAAGCCCGGAGTGCGGGCAAACCTAGGATTGACCGGTCGTTTCGCAGATTGCCCGAGCGGTGTCGGGCAATGTACGAAACACTGCTTTACTTCGGGCTTTGCCCGAGGCGTCCTTGGTCAATCTGCGGTGTGCCCCTGTCGCAATGGACAATGTACGAAATGGCAAAACTATTTTTGATTTGTATGTATTTTACTCATCCTGATGCCGATTTAAATTTCTTAATAAGATTCGATCTGTTATAGATCTATTATAGTATATACCCCGGCGGAAACATGATATGTAGTGAAAAAAATTAGGTATAATTTTCATTCATGTTATTCAAATAATGTTTAAAATGAATTAAAATCATATATAATAATTATAATAAAAAAATAATTAATAAATTTCATGCGAACCCTTAAGCAGATTAAAAAAAAGGTATGAAATATTATTCCAATATATCTAAACTTTATTATTCAATTTTTCACTCTTATCTTACAATATTAATTCGTACATCAAAAATTATAAAATATGCACATACAAATCATTCAAATTCAAATAAAAAATACAGCGTTACAATTATGAATTACTTATTGCAGTAGGGATTAGAGCCATGACATTTTGAAACTATATATAATAACTAATATTTCCCTTCATGTATGAACTATGTGTAATTTTTCCGCCTGAGTAGTATGTACAAATAACAATTAAATACATATTTTGTCTTTCAACAAAAGAAGGGCAGTGGAACGGCTAACCGTTACAAGCAGAGGAAATTAAGCAAGCCTCTAACAAAAAGTATTGCGAAATTTAAGTCGGAACTTCGATTAAAATACCTATTCCTACACTGTTAAAAAAATCTGATCGAAATTTAATATACATGTGAGTAAAGTCATTTGCATATACCGTACATTAATTTTAATATACCATCATGTTGTAAAATTAATATACATGTACATTAAAGTCGGTAAAACAGAGTGCGTGAAAACAACCAGTTCTTTGATGCCTTCAAATCCTGTCAAATATTAAAAAATAAAGGAATAAGCTTGAATTCGTCGACTTAATTCCTACTTACAATTAAAGTGCAACGTACTGGTGGAATTTTTTCTAAAATTCGCTGTGAATGTTAGAATTTTAACGTGAGTACAGGTGCTTGGAGGTTAGGTTTCTTAATTATTTGTTTAATTGAACTTTTCTCTTAAAAACCAGTGTAATTTATATTTATCTAGGAGAAAATATTATGTTTGATTATTTATAATTGAAAATTGCTGTCAAAATTGTTTTTAATTTGTGTAAAGTGCAAATATCTAACTTTTCTGATAAATGATCAATATGCGGTATATGAAATTTAATAAAATAGTCTCTTAATGGCGATTTCGTATACCTATATTTTAGATTTAATATACAAATGTATATTAAATGTATATTAAAATTGCAAACATTTTTAACAGTGTAGCGTGGATAGAAGCAAGGGAGACTCGCGAAACTTAATTGGAATTATTATGGAGGTATCCAAAGACGGTTTTTATACAGTAGGCACTCAGAACGGTATAATTAGGTCATTATATTCTCGGAATCAATTTGCTGTTTGTGAAGAAAAGTTTATAAGCCTTAATGAAGTTCCTAACAAAAGCGTATCTGTACGACAAATAAATGGTGAAGAGTCATTTTTCGGTCTTCAAGGATTCGTAAAATGTAATTGTACGAAAAATGTGTCAATAATGCTTGTTAATGTAAAAAAAAGCAAATTGCAATGTAATTCAAAATGTCATGGTCATAATTATTATATATAATTTTAATTCATTTTAAACATTATTTGAATAAAATGAATGAAAATTATACCTAATTTTTTT
>CAKNYM010023695.1:0-14815 GCA_932195095.1 Andricus curvator
TGTTTTTGATAGAGTTTCATGTTTTTTTTTGTAATTTACAAAAAAAAACTGTTTTTATAAAGTATCGTATAGAAATTTTAAACATTAGCTTTAAAAAGCCACATTATAGACATTATGAAACTTGGCGGGATTGAATGTCATAAGCAAAACGATTTTGATAAAAAATTGCTGGGTATAATATACCATGGTATAATATGTAATCCCGCCAAATTGTACAAAATATAAAATGGATTACATTTTTTTTTTCTTCAAATTTCTATAAGGTTATTTATAAAAAAAGTTTCTTCAACTTTGATTTCACTTTATGTAGTTGTGCTTGGCAGACTTTTTGCACCGCAAATGTTTTTGATAGGGTTTCATGTTTTTTTTTGTAATTTACAAAAAAAAAATACTTTTTTTTATAAAGTATGGTGAAGAAATTGTAAAAATTGACATCAAAAAGCCACATTATAGACATTATAAAACTTGGCGGGATTGAATGTCATAAGCAACACGATTTTGATAAAAAATTGCTAGGTATAATACCATGGTATAATACGTAATCCCGCCAAGTTGTATAAACTCTAAAATGTATTTAAAAAATTTGTTTTGAAGATTTCTTCAGGGTTCTTCATAAAAAAAGTTTCTTACTATATTTTATTATTAATAATTTTTCCCAAATTACTTGGTCAACTTCGATTTCACGTTATGTAGTTGTGCTTAGCAAACTTTTTGTATCGCAGATGTTTTTGATAGGCTTTCATGTTTTTTTGTAATTTACATCAAAAAAACTTTGCTTATAAAGTGTATTATATAAATTTCAAAAATTCACTTTAAAAAGCCATATTATGAACATTATAAAACATGACGAAATTGAATGCTATAAGCAAAACGATTTTAATAAAAAATTTCTCGGTTGTACTTGGCAGATATTTGCATCGCAGATGTTTTTGGTGGGATATTATATTTTCTACAATTCAATTTTTTAAATTAGAAACCTTGGCAAATTTGAAAAAAAAACATTAATGGAGAACTTTTATTTAATATTAAAGGACTGCTAAAAATGGAATGAGATCAATTATAAAAAATTTACATAAAAAAAATAATTTGAATACTTTTAATTTAAGAAGAGAAAATTAAATCAATCCATTATATTAAGTCTTATAAATTTAACTCAGGTTAAATTAACAAATAAAAAATTCATCCTCTATAAAAAGAATCCAAATTCATAATTCCTTAATAAATAATGCAATCTAAATCCCCAAAGAAACTCAAACAAAAAAATACCAATAAGATAATAATTGACTAATTATATGAAATATTAATCAAGATTATTTACTGTGCTGATAAATCCAAGAGGTCTATCATTTTCGTCTTGACATGTCCTCCTTGCATATATTCTAAGGCAATACCTGAGAAAATTGTATCAATTGAATATTGCTTAATTAATTGATTAATTGTCTAATTAATAATTAGTCCTCTAAACCACTAAATGGCTAAGAAAATTATCTATTTTTTAAACCATGGCTGGACTTACCAGGTGGGAAATAACGTAACAAAAATTTCAGCAGCCTCATGAGAAAAATCTCAAAAAATATAATTTAGCCCCTCGGAATTCAAGGCTGATGTTACTGCGCTTTTTGCGACCTCGTGATCAAGACTAGACTGGTACCAAAACTGAAAGTGAACCTCGTGAGTTGCTAAGGGTTGTTTGGTCGATTTGGAAAAAGGAATTCAAGTTTGAATGTGATTTTTATTCAAATATTTAACATAAATTTAGATATTTACGTTATTACCTATTTTAATTAATTATTCAATACTTAATTTATTTATTTAAGATTAGGTATATGTGGATTTTGAAGTAACCGTGTTAATCTTTAAATTAGCTTTCTGATATAATCTTTTATGCAGAAATCATTACAACAAAGTATAAAAAAGAAGAGAGTCCATTCCCTCGACTTCTCACGTCTGTAGATTTTTATTTCCTAAAATTAAAAAGTATGAACAATTCAAAAGTATATTATCAAACAAATTTTTGAATATTAAATTTAAAAAATTTTGAAATTATTGATAATGAATAATTTGTTAATTAAAAACATTTGAAATTAAATATATATTAGACGATTTTGAATTGAAAACGTTCCAAATCAAACAATTTTAGATAAGGTAAACTTTGGATAAAGGTTTTGGTTGAAAATTTATCTTTTTTATTTGAAATTTTAACTATTTTGTTGAAAATTCACTTTTTTTTGATAAAAAGTAATTAATTGAAAATTAAGCTATTTTATTTTTAGTTGAAAATTTATCCTTTTTAGTTTAAAATTCAACTAACTGGTTGAAAGTTAAAACACTTGATTAAACATTTATATGTTTTTTTGGTAAAAAATTATTCTTCTTCGTTGAAAATTCATCTTTCTGGTTAAAAATTCATCTCCTTGGTTGAGAAATTAACCATTTTTTTCAAATTGTTATTCCTTGAAAAATTATCTTTTTTAGTTGAAATTTTTTTTAAATTATTTTTTTAACTGAAAATTTAAGAATTCTATTTTAGAACAAAAAATTATCTCTTAGAGTTGAAAATTCATCTATTTAGTTAGAAATTCATGTATTTTGTTGAAAAATCGTTTTTTTTTGTAGAAAATTATTCTTCCTTTTTGAAAATTGATTTCTTTGCTTGCAAATTCAACTAGTATTTTGTTGAGAATTTTTCTTGTTCTTTTAGTTAAAAAGAAACTTTTTAACTGGAAATGTGACTACATATTATGTATTTTAATTAATTATACAGTGCTTAATTTATTTATCTAGGATGAGGTATAGGAGAATTTTAGACTAAAATTTTCAATGATTTTTAAATTAGCTTTCTGATATAATCATGTATGCAGAAAATCATCAATCTTTTTCCAAATAATTTTGGTTTACAACAAGGTACAAAAAGGAAGGGAATCCATTTCTATGACTTCTCACGTCTCTAGATTATCATTTCTTAAAATTAAAAATGTAAACAATTAAAAACTCCGCAGTTAAACAAATTTTTCAATATTAAGTTTGAAAATTGTTGAAAGAATTAATAGTTAATTATTTTTAATTAAAATCGTTTGAAAATAAATATATATTAGACGATTTTGAATTGAAAACGTTCCAAATAAAACAATTTTAGATTAGGTAAAATTGGTAAAAAAGATATTTGTTGAAAATTCATTCTTTTTCTGTTGAAAATTAATTTTTTTAACTGAAAAATTAAATATTTTATTTTTGGTTGAAAATTGATCTCTTTTATTTGAAAATTTCACTAATTCGTTGCAAATTTGCTCTCTTTTGTTGAAAATTAATTAACTGAAAATTGAGCTATTTCATTTTTGGTTAAAAATGTATCTTTTTAGTTGAAAATTTAACTACATGGTTAAAAGTTGAACCACTTTATTACTAATTCATATTTCTTTGTTAAAAGTGTAACTATTTTGTTGAAATATAATTTTTTTTAAATTAATTAACTGAAATTCTAACTATTCCATTTTTGGTTGAAAATTGATCTTTTTTAGTTGAAAATTCCTTTTTTTCTGTTGAAAATTAATTTTTTTAACTGAAGAATTAAATATTTTATTTTTGGTTGGAAATTGATCTCTTTTATTTGAAAATTTCACTAATTCGTTGAAAATTTGCTCTCTTTTGTTGAAAATTATTTAACTGCAAATTGAGCTATTTCATTTTTGCTTAAAAATGTATCTTTTTAGTTGAAAATTTAACCATTCGGTTAAAAGTTGAACCACTTTATTATTAATTCATATTTCTTAGTTGAAAGTGTAACTATTTTGTTGAAATATCATTTTTTTCAAATTAAATAACTGAAATTCTAACTATTCCATTTTTGGTTGAAAATTGATCTTTTTTAGTTGAAAATTCATTCTCTTTCTGTTGAAAACTCATTCTTTTTCTGTTGAAAATTAATTTTTTAACTTAAAAATTAACTATTTCATTTTTGGTTGAAAATTGTGCTCTTTTATTTGAAAATTTGACTAATTCGTTGCAAATTTTCTCTCTTTTGTTGAAAATTAATTAACTGAAAATTGAGCTATTTCATTTTTGGTTAAAAATGTATCTTTTGAGTTGAAAATTTAACTGCTTGGTTAAAAGTTGAACCACTTTATTATTAATTCATATTTCTTTGTTGAAAGTGTAACTATTTTGTTGAAATATCATAATTTTTTATATTAATCAACTGAAATTCTAATTATTCCATTTTTGGTTGAAAGTTGATCTTTTTTAGTTGAAAATTCAACAACAACAAAATAAACGAAAATTGGATTAGTTCAATGTTCTGTTTAAAAAATTATTTTTCACCAAATCGTTGAATTTTCAACTAAAAAGGGTAAATTTTCAACTAAACGTGGATTAGCTATATTTTAGGTTTTAAAAAAACTTGTAAAAAAAATATTTAACAAAATAGTTGAATTTTCAACAAAATAGTAAAATTTTGAACTATAGAAATTGGATTTTCAACTACAAAAAAAATTCGCTTAAAAATTAATTTTTAATTAAATAAAAGAAAAGAAATGGTCAAGAAACAGTTTATTTTTCATCTAAAAAAATGAATTTTTAACTAAAAAGGATAAATTTTCAACCAAAAATGGAATAGTTAAATTTTTCGATAAAAAAATTATTTTCAACCAAAAAAATATGAATTTTGAATAAAATAGTTAAATTTCCAACCGAAGAAATAAATTTTCATCTAAGAAAGATAAATTTTCAAACGAAAATTGAAATAGTCCATGTTTCAGATAAAAAAAATTATTCTCCATAAAAAAAAACGAATTCTCAAAGAATAGTTAAATTTTCAACCGAAGAAATGGATTTTCATCTAAGAAAGGTGAAATTTCAGATAAAAAAGTTATTTGCAACTGAAGAAAAAGAATTCTCAACAAAATAGTTAAATTTTCAACCAATAAAATGAATCAAAAAAATAAGAATAGTTTTCTACCAAAAAAGGCGAATTTTCAACAATTGATGAATTTTCAGTTGAAAAAAATCAATTTTCAACCAAAAAAGTAACGAATTTGCAATAAAGTGGCTTAATTTTCAAATAAAGAAATGAATTTCCATCAATTACAAACAAAAATCAGTTTAAAATTAATTTTTAATTTAAAAAAGAAATTTTCAAGAAACAGTTTATTTTTCATCTAAAAAATGAATTGTTAACTAGAAAGGATACATTTTAAAACAAAAATGGAATAGTTAAATTTTCCGATAAAAAAATTATTTTTAACCAAAAAAATATGAATTCTGAATAAAATAGTTAAATTTCCCACTGAAGAAATGAATTTTCATCTAAGAAAGATAATTTTTCAAACGAAAATTGAATTAGTTTCTGTTTCAGATAACAAAATTATTTTCAATAAAAAAAAACGAATTCTCAAAGAATAGTTAAATTTTGAACCAAAGAAATGATTTTTCATCTGAGAAAGGTGACATTTCAGATGAAAAAGTTATTTGGAATTGAAAAAAACGAATTCTCAACAAAATATTTAAATTTTCAACCAATGAAATGAATTAAAAAAAAAAGAATAGTTTTCTACCAAAGAAGGCGAATTTTCAACAAAATTGATCAATTTTCAGTTTAAAAATTAATTTTCAACCAAACAAGTAACGAATTTGCAATAAAATAGCCTAATTTTCAAATAAAGAAATGAATTTTCATCTAAAAAGATAAATTTTCAAACAAAAATTGGATACAGCATAAATTAACAAAATTTCAATTTTAAAAATTCAAGTGGTATTTTATTTATTAAAATTATAGAGTGAAGACTCCTTTTGATTCAATTCTTTTTCCAATTATTTATAAACTTTTTTACTGAAAATTTCAAAAAATGTATATCAATTGAAGAAAATTATTATCCTTACTCTGAACACTTATGAAGGATTATTTCCTTTTTGATTAATAAGCAAAATTATTTCATTTAATTAATAATTAAAAATTCATGTCATAAGATATTAAAATTAATGTCAATGTTGTATAATATAATCATTTGAATAGATTGACCTATAATTTGCGTTTCTAATCAAAAGGTTCAAAATTAAATAAAAAAAATGCAGATTTCTTTCTTATACAAAGTTCAATATAAGCAAAGCGCCTTATGATAGGCAACCCAACAAGCTTAAGTGTTCTCAACGTGATAAAGACATTCTGTCCATATTTCCTCTTCATTGAACTATATTTCAATTGTAATTCCCCGAAATTTGAGAATTTAAAGTTCTCAAGAACTTGAAAATATGTAATTTTTCTAAAAATAATAATTTTAATAACAAGTTATCGACACAGCACTGAGAATTTGATTATAAAGTTGGGGAATGCCTTACAAGATGTCGCTGACTGCCCCAAACAGCTGATAAGTGACAGGTGTCATCCAGTCAGCTGGATTGCTATGGAAACTAAATAGCTTGCAAACCGGTGATCTGTCAGAACTGCAATTAAAACTAAGTTTTATATTAATTTTGTATGGTTATTTATTTAATTTTTCAAAGCGAGTTGAAGCGGCAGATATAGGAATAATACGGCAGACGTCAGTTGATGTAAGTAACTATGAGTTTGTATTCTATTCTCGATTATTTAATGAGCATTTTGAATTAGGATTTAACAAATCGTATTTTCTACGTTTATTAATAATAATTACATTATTTAAATTTCGCGGGGAAATGTATCGCTTCAAATTGGAAAGGGCGCTAAATTTAAATGATAAAAAAATCAAAGTAATAGAAAAAATATTATTCGCATTAAACAGTGCCTTATTAAGGGTTGCTACAATATCCGAATTTCGAAATTCTTCTAGGTATAAAATCAATAATACACCTAGAAGAATAATAATGTTCTGCAAAATAAATTTTGTTTCTAAATATATTTAAAATACTTTTTAGTTGTGTTTTCAAGTCCGAAAGATAAATTATCAACCAAACAAATGAATTTTCAACAAAAATTATGAATCTTCAACCAAAAATAGTTGAATTTTAAACCTAAAAGATTAATTTTCTACCCGAAAAGACTCATTTTCAACAAAGTGCATGTATTTTCATCTAAAAAAAATCAATTTTCAACCAAAATTAGAATAGTTAAAATGGCAGAAAAATAAATACTCAACCAAAAAAAGGAATTTCAGCCAAATAGTTTTTGTTTTTCATCCAAAAAATGATATTTTAACCAAAAATAGAAGAATTAAATTTTCAGTTTAGGCAATCAATTTTCAACCAAAGAGTGAATTCTCTACAAAATAATTCAGTTTTAAACTAAAAAAGATAAATTTACAAACCAAAAATATAATATTTCAATTTGCAGTTTTTGCAACGAAAGAAATTAATTTTTAATCACAATGATGAATCTTCAACTAAAAATAGTTGAATTTTCAACACAAAAGATTAATTTTCTACCCAAAAAGACTCATTTTCAACAAAGTGCATGAATTTTCATCTAAAAAAAATCAATTTTCAACCAAAATTAGAATAGTTAAAATGACAGAAAAATAAATACTCAACCAAAAAAAGGAATTTCAGCCAAATAGTTTTGTTTTTCATCCAAAAAAATGATATTTTAACCAAAAATAGAAGAATTAAATTTTCAGTTTAGGCAATCAATTTTCAACCAAAGAGTGAATTCTCTACAAAATAATTCAGTTTTAAACTAAAAAAGATAAATTTACAAACCAAAAATATAATATTTCAATTTGCAGTTTTTGCAACCAAAGAAATTAATTTTCAATCACAATGATGAATCTTCAACTAAAAATAGTTGAATTTTCAACACAAAAGATTAATTTTCTACCCAAAAAGACTCATTTTCAACAAAGTGCATGAATTTTCATCTAAAAAAAATCAATTTTCAACCAAAATTAGAATAGTTAAAATGGCAGAAAAATAAATACTCAAACAAAAAAAAAGGAGTTTCAAACAAATAGTTTTGTTTTTCATCCAAAAAAATGATATTTTAACCAAAAATAGAAGAATTAAATTTTCAGTTAAGACAATCAATTTTCAACCAAAAAAATGAATTCTCAATAAAATAAATCAATTTTAAACTCAAACGATAAATTTACAAACCAAAAATATAATATTTCAATTTGTTGTTGGAAAAGTGAATTTAAAAAAACGAGTTTTCAGCAAAACTAATTAATTTTCAACTAAAAAGAAACGAATTTGCAACCAAAGAAATTAATTTTGAATCACAATGATGAATCTTCAACCAAAAATAGTTGAATTTTCAACACAAAAGATTAATTTTCTACCCAAAAAGACTCATTTTCAACAAAGTGCATGAATTTTCATCTAAACAAAAATCCATTTTCAACCAAAATTAGAATAGTTAAAATGTCAGAAAAATAAATACTCAACCAAAAAAAAAAGGAATTTCAAACAAATAGTTTTGTTTTTCATCCAAAAAAATGATTTTAAACCAAAAATAGAAGAATTAAATTTTCAGTTAAGACAATCAATTTTCAACCAAAAAAATGAATTCTCAACAAAATAAATCAATTTTAAACTTAAAAGATAAATTTACAAACCAAAAATATAATATTTCAATTTTCAGTTGGAAAAGTAAATATAAAAAACGAGTTTTCAGAAAATCTAATTAATTTTTAACTAAAAAGAAACGAATTTTCAATCAAAGAAATTAATTTTTAATCACAATGATGAATTTTCAACCAAAAATGTGAAATTTTGACCAAATAGTGGTTTTTAAACTAAATCCATAAATTTCCTACCAAAAATAAAGTGGGATAATTCTCAGTTAGTAAAATAAATTTTCAACCAAAAAAAATAAGGAATTTTCAACAAAACAGTTAAATTTTCAACCAAATAAATGGATTTTTAACCAAAAAGATGAAATTTCAACTAATGAGAGTACTCTCTTACCAAAAAGAGGGATTTTCAACAAATAGATAAATTTTCAACTAAAAATAGAATAGTTAAATTTTCAGTAAAAAAATAATTTTCAATAAAATTAAAGTAAGTTTTCAACGGAATAATTTTCAACCAAGAAGATTAAGTTTCTATCAAAAAATATAAATTTTCGACAGAAAATTGAACAGTTACATTTCCAGTTAAAGAATTAATTCTAAACAAGAAAAAACTCATTTTCAACCAAAAGGATCAATTTTCAACCAATAAGATGAATTTTCTACCAAAATAGATGAATTTTTAACACAGTATATGAATTTTCAACCAAATATTTGAATTTTTAAAAGAATTTCTAACAAAAAAAAATGAATTAATCACCAAGCAGATTATTCTCCCACAAAATTCGAATTTTCAATAAAATACAGGAATTTCAAACCAAATATTTGAATTTTCAACTTAAGAAGATAAATTATGAACCAAACATGTACGAGTTAAGTTTTCAGTTAATACAATTAATTTTCATCTAGAAAACATAATTTTCAATAAAATAATTAAGTTTTGAACGAAAAAAAAGGTTTTTCAACTAAAACGATGAAACATCAACCAAATAAATAAATTTTTAACAAAGTAATTCCACTTCGAAACTAAGTAGTTGAATTTTCTACCAAAAAGATGAATTCTCAATGAAAAACGTGATATTTTATATTTCAACCAAAAATGATTTTAATGTTATACCAAAAATAATTGAATTCAATCAAAAAAGATCAATTTTCAACAAAATAGTTTAAATCCTCAACCAAATAAGATTAATTTTGAACCAAATATTTGCGATTTTTAATCATATTAGTGAAATTAATTTCAACTTTAGTTTATTGAAAATTCCCTAAGTCTGTCAGGTTTTCCCTAACATTTCCTGACTTTCTGGAATTACCTGACCTGTAGCAACTCTGTAATTTAAAAAAAGTATATGTTTATTTCACTCTAGAATGTTTTGATAAAACTGTATGTATTAATTATGATATATATTTGTTTAAACAATAAATACTTTAAATTCTCTTGAATGCTCTATAAATGCCACTGTTTTTTAATTTGAAATAAAAATATTTTCTTGATTGAAATATCAAGTGTTGCCGAATTTCTTATTCTTTTGCCATGAAATTAAAAAAAAGTGAAAGGGTGCTAAATTTAAATAATAAAAAAATCAAAGCAATAGAAAAAATATTATTCGCATTAAGCAGTGCCTTATTCAGGGTTGTTACAATATCTCAATTTCTAAATTCTTATAGGTATAAAATCAATAATACACCTAGAAGAATAATAATGTTATGCAAAATAAATGTTGTTTCTAAATATATTTAAAATACTTTTTAGTTGTGTTTTCAAGTCAAAAAGATATATTATCAACCAAAGAAATGAATTTTCAACTAAAATGATGAATCTTCAATTCTTCAACCAAAAATAGAATAGTTAAAATGCCAGAAAAATAAATACTCAACCAAAAAAAAGGAATTTCAAATAAATAGTTTTGTTAAAAAAAAAAAGATTTTTCAACCAAAACTAGAAGAATTCAATTTTCCGTTAAGACAATCAATTTTCAACCAAAAAAATGAATTCTCAACAAAATGATTCAATTTTAAACTAAAAAAGATAAATTTACAAACCAAAAATATAATGTTTCAATTTGAAGTTGGAAAAGTGAAAAAAAAATTTTCAGCAAAACTAATTAATTTTAAACTTAAAAGAAACGAATTTTCAACCAAAGAAATTAATTTTTAATCACAATGATGAATTTTCAACCAAAATATGAAATTTTGACCAAATAGTGGATTTTTCTATCCAAAAGATGTATTTTCTATCAACAAAAAAACTAATTTTCAACTAGTCTCAATGAGAGAAATGAATTCTTAACAAAAAATAGAATAGTTAAATTTTTTACTAAACAGATAATTTTTTAATGAAAAAGCTTACATTTCTATCAAAAAAGGTAAATTTTCCACACAAAAATTGAATATTTAAAGTGAATTTTCGACAAAAATGATGAATCTTTAACTAAAAAAATTTAATTTTTAACCAAATACATGAATTTTGAACTAAAAATATAAATTTTCTACCAAAAATAAGATAGGATAATTTTCAGTTGGTAAAATAAATGTTCAACTAAAAACCAAATGAATTTCCAACGAATGATTTTTCAGGCAAAGAAATTAATTTTTAACCAAGAAGGTGAAATTTCAATTAATGAGAATACTCTTTTACCAAAAAAAGTCGGATTTTCAACAAATAGTTAAATTTTCACCGAAAATAGATAAATTTTTCAATGAAATAGTACAATTTTGAACCAAGAAGAATTAATTTCTATCAAAAAAGATAAATTTTGTACAAAAAATGGAAGTGACATTTTCAGTTAAAAAAAATTAATTCTAAATAAGGAAAATGTCATTTTCAACAAAATATTTTAATTTTCAAAGGAATTTCAAACAAAAAAGATGAATAACTCACCAAGAAGATTAAATATTCTTCCCAAAAATTCAAATTTTCAATAAAATACAGGAATTTTGAACCAAATATTTGAATTTTTAACATAAGAAAATAAATTATGAACCAAACATATACGAGTTAAGTTTTCAGTTAAAACAATTAATTTTCATCTAGAAAACATAATTTTCAATAAAATAATTAAATTTTGAACGAAAAAAAGGGGTTTCAACTAAAATGATGAAACATCAACCAAATAAATAAATTTTTAACAAAGTAGTTCCACTTCCAACTCAGTAATTGAATTTTCTACCAAAAAAGATGAATTCTCAACGAAAAACGTGATATTTTATATTTTAACAAAAAGGATTTTAATTTTCTACCAAAAGTAGTTGAATTAAATCATAAAGATGTATTTTCTACAAAAATACAATTAGGTTGAAATTTTTTTCTTTATTGACTGAAAAATCTTTTTGGTTAAAAATTCAAACATTTTATTGAAGATTCGTCTTTTTTGTTGCCAAGAGTTTTTGATCTGAAATTAAAATATTTTTTGTTGAATATTTAACTACGTGGTTGAAAGTGAAAATAATACTTTGTTAAAAATGTATTTGATTGGTTGAAGATTCTTCTGTTTGTTTGAAAATTTAACTACATATTTTGTTGAAAATTCGTGTTTTTCTGTTGAAAATTAATTTTTTAAACTGAAAATTCAAATAACTATTTCATTTTTGGTACAAAATTCCAGCTTTTTTATTTGAAAATTTGTTGAAAAGTCGTATTCTTGGTAGAAAATTATTCTTCTTGGTTAAAGATTCATCTCTCTGGTTGAAAAGTCATTTCTTTGGTTGAGAAATTGACTACTTTTTTTTAAATTCGTTCTTTTTTTGCTTGAAATTTTAACTTTTTCAGTAGAAAATTCTACTATGTGGTTGAAAATTAATTTATTTTCTGGATAGATTCGTCTTTTTGGTAGAAAATCATTCTTCTTCTCTGAAAATGTATTTCTTTGTTCGAAAATGTCATTATTTTTTTGAGAATTCATCTATTTTTTTGTTGAAAATATATGTATTTTTTTAAACTGAAAATGTAACTATTCAAATTTCGGTTGATAATGTATCTTTTTTAGTTGAAAATTCAGTTCTTTAGTTGAAAATTAAACTATTTTGTTGAAAATTCGTTTTTTTTTGTTGTTGAAAATTTATTTTTTTAACGGAAAATTTAACTATTTGGTTGAAAATTCGTTTATTATTTTGGTCGAAAATTAATGTTTAACTGAACTTTTCTGTAGTTGAAAATTCATTTGTATAGTTGAAAATTTAAGTATTTTCTCTAAAATCCTTTTTTTTTGTTAAAATTTGTTAAAATTTACGTTTTTCAGTTAAAAATTCAACTATTTCGTTGAAAATTCGTCTTTCTAGTAGAAAATAATAATTTTTATTGTTTAAAAATTCATATTTTGTTTGAAAATTCATATTTTTGGTCGAAAATTCAACCATTTTTCTGAAAATTCGTCTTTTTTGTTTAATTCAAGTGTTTTTGATTTAAAATTTAAACCTTTTTCCGTTACGAATTCAACTAATTCATTTCTTTGATTGAAAAATTAACTATTTTTTTGAAAATTCGTTTTGTTTTGCTTGAAAACGTATATTGTTTAGTTGAAAATTTAACTATTTGGTTGAAAATTTTCGTCTTTTTAGTGGAAAATTAATTTTCTTGTTTGAAAATACATCTTTTTGTTTGAATATTTAACTTTTTTTTTAGGAAATTAACTTTTTTTGGTAGAAAAATAATTTTTTTTTTCTTTTCAAACTGAATGACTACGCTTTTACGTTGTTTTATGAATAAACTATAAACATTTATTATTAATTTGTATAAAAAGCGCTACCTAGTGGCCGGTAAACTCTCCTATTTTCATTAAATTGTGTGTAACTTTGACATTTTTATTTTGCCTTCATAAATAATATTAGAAGTAATTGCTAATTATTTCCTACTCTCATTTCTCACCAATTAAAAAAATGGTTGAATATTAATAAATCAGAGTTTATTTTTTCGGAGAAAATATTCCCTACAACATTTCGAATTTAAAAAATAGGTAAATAATCTTCAAATATAATTACTTGTTTGATTAATTCCATTCTAATTTAATTAAATGATTTTTTTTTGTTATAATCATTCGAAGTTTATCTTCGAATCCTCAAAAATTGACAGAAATTTTATCCAATTCGTATTTAACTCTGAAACAATGAAAGGAACCAAAATTTTTCAGATAAAAGTTGAAACATCTAGAAAAGTTCTACAAAAAACATGTCTTACTCTTATGTAATAGCTTGCATCCTTTATGAGAAGAAAATTTATAGTACAAAATAAATTTTCCGGATGCCCTTTTTATATTAGCAGATATTTTTTTTAAACATTGGAAAAGATAAAAAGGTTTGCTTTTCCTAAAATCCTTTTTTTCATATTTTTAAAATTATATATAAAAAAAATAAAGAAGATTTTCTGGAAAACCCCATCTTTTTTATTTTTTCTTATATTTTGTTTACAGTTTCTGCTTATATAAGGAAGGTATCCTATCAATTTTATAGGGGCATAACAGTATTATATTTTTTTTTCTCAAATATAATTTTTTTTCTTGTAAACGATGCAAAATATCACAAAAGAGTAAGACATATTTTTCGCAGAACTTTTTTATTTGTGTCAATTTTGATGTGAACATTTGTTTATCCCTTTCGTTATTCCCGAAAAATACAAAAATTCAATTTTTCCAAAATAATTTGGTCAATATGAAGCATTGGTTTACGAAGAAGCAAACTCACGAGATATATAGTACATATTACCAGCTATGTCTAAACAAAAAATTTTAAAGTAGGGGTTTTCAGAAAATATAATTTCAAGAATTTTAGATAAACAGCCGCCATTTTGTCATTTTTCATTTTTTTGGGGATTCATTAAAATAAAAAGAATACCCACGTCGAATAAAAAAGGGAAATACCAAATAACCACGCTCGTTTGGAAAATATTTCATTTTCAAAAAACTTTCTGTCATTTTTGAGAATTCGCAGATAATATTTGAATGATTGTAACAAATCCAAAAAATTTTTTTGGTTTAAACTGTGAAATACGTGTTCCATTATTTTGACCATAAAATGATAGTAGTATAGCTATGACAGTTCTGTGACACTTTGGTCGGTAAAACAGTGACCGGTAATTTACCGACAGGCGCTAATGGTTAGCTTCCGTGCTAAATTACCGACAGTCGTTTCCATATCCATAACCGATAGTGGTGTTCTCTACCATACCGGCAGAGTGAGACACAGGCAATGGAGCCACAGCAGTCGGTAAGACATCGACGCGCAAAGTTTCACTTTACCTACAGTCGTTTCCGAACAGACGGTCGACAAATGTGATCTCTGTTTTACCGCGAGAGTGTGACACCGAAGTTCAGATACATGCCACGGCGTCTCGTCGTGGGGTCTCCGGC
>CAKNYM010023706.1:0-20374 GCA_932195095.1 Andricus curvator
AAAAGATTCTTCTTTCGATCCCTTCAGTAGCTTTGTGGTAAGAGCACCCGACCGGTAATCGGTAGACCTGTGGTTCGATTCCCAGCGGAGCAAAGGGATCTTTTTTCACAGATAAAATTCAATTGTAAACATTTTATTAAAACGTGAAATTCTGAATTTGAGGTGTATCTTAGATCGATATTGTAGATTTCTATTTTCACGTAATGTGATTAGTATATTCATCTAATCGGTCATTACCATCCCCGATGATAATAAAGATTTCTTAAATATCATGACTGATATTACAGAAAACCTTGCCGTTTGGCACATCTGTGGAAAAAGATTCTTTTTTCGATCTCTCCAGTAGCTTAGTGGTAAGAGCACTCGATCGGCAAAAAATTCAATTTTATATATTCGAAAAAATGAGTTTTATAGGCTAATGTAATATGGATATAATACAGTAAGAAGCAGAGTGGACACAAAAAACTAAGATTTAAGTTTTTTCAGTGAATTTTCATCTTTTTTGTCAAAATAAGACCTTAGTTTTTTCTGTGTAAAGAAACGGATAACAATAATGAACGTTTTCCCACATTTTTAATAATGTCAAAAATTTGAAGTTTTAACGAAAATTCAGTAAATTTTCTATTTGAAAACCAGTGAAAAATGACTGGAATTTCAGTGAAAACTACAACAGGAGAATTAGGGTGATTTTTCACGAACATAGGGGAATAATAGTGGAAATGTGTTGCATTTTGAAGAAAATATTTGAATTAAAAAAAATGAATTTTCAACAAAAAAAGAAGAATTTCAACAAAGGAGTTGAATTTGGAACAAAATAATGACAGTTTCAACCAAATACTACAATGTTTAAACACTTTTAATAATTTCAGCAATTTGAAAAATATTTGAATCAGTTAAAATTCACTGTTAATCAGTAACTATTCACTGAAATTCCAGAAATTTTCTACCACTGAAGTTTTAGCGAAAATTCAGCAACTTTTCCATTTGAAAACCAGTGAAAATTAACTGGTAAAAAAACACGAAAATAGGGGAATAATAAATAATAATAATAAAAAATACATGAAATAAAAAAAAAAAATTTCAACAAAAAAAAAAGAATTTCAACAAAAGAGTTGCATTTTGAACAAAATTATGACACGTTTAACTAAATATCACAATGCTTGAACAACAGAAATAAATTGTAAGCAAAAAATATAATAGTAGACTTTAAAAAAAATCCAGATTACTTTTTTACAAAAGACCATAGAAGATGAATTTTCAACAACAAGAAATGAAATTTTTTACCAAATAGAATTTTTAACCAAAAGAGATGAATTCTGAACTAAACATTTAATAGTAGACTTTTCATCTAAAAATAATTAACTTTCAACAAAAAAGATGACTTTCCAACAAAATAGTTGCATTTTCAGCAAAGTAATTAAATTTTCAACTAAATAGTAGAATTTTTATCAAAAAATGTAATAGTAGACTTTCCAATAAAAAAGAATTCAATTTAAACAAAAAAAGAAGACTTTTCTACCAAAAGATGAATTTTCAATCCATATGGATGGATTTTCTATAAAAAAATGGGTATAATCAACAAAACAGTTTAATTTTTTAACAAAAATGATACATTTTTAACAAAATAGTACAATTTTGAACTAATGACATTTCCAGCCAAATTTTAGCATTCTCAACCAAAATAAATTAATTTCGAACTAGAAATATAATAGTAGACTTTTCAACCAAAAAATATGACTCTTTTGTCAAACGACGAATTTTCAATAAAAAAGGACGATTTTTTTATTCGAAAAGACTAATGTTTAAAAAAATAATTTAATTTTCAAGAAAATAATTAGATTTTCAACCAAATAATAGGATTTTTAACCAAAAGAAATGAATTGTAAACCAAAAATATAATAGTCGACTTTTCAACCAAAAAATATGACTTTTCAAACAAAGAAGATTTTTTTTACTAAACGATGAATTTTTAATCCAAAAGGACGAATGTTTAATAAAATGTTTTGAATGTTACGAAAAATTATGAATTTTATACAAAATAATTAAATGTTTCGCAAAATAATGACATTTTAAACCAAATTTTGGAATTTATACCAAAAAAAATGAATTGTGAACCAAAAATATAATATTAGACTTTTCAACCAGAAAAGATGACTTTTTTCATCAAACGATGAATTTGTAATTAAAAAAATGTATATTCAACAAAAAAGTTGAATTTTTGACTAAAAATAAACATTTTTTTAACAAAATATTTGAATTTTCAACAAAATAATGCCATTTTAAACCAAATTTCAGAATTTTTAACCAAAAGAAATGAATTTTGGACCAAAAATATGGTACTAGACTTTTGAACCAAAAAATATGACTTTTCAACCAAAGAAGATTTTTTTTTACCAAACGGTGAATTTTCGATCCAAAAGGACGAATGCTAGACAAAACAGTTGAAATTTGACTAAAAATTATTATTTTTCAAGAAAATAGTTGAATTTTCATAAAAATGTCATTTTCAACCAAATTTTAGAAGTTTTAACCAAAAAAGATGACTTTTCAACTAGAGAAGGTTTTTTTTTACCAAACGATGAATTTTTGATCCAAAAGGACGTATGTTTAACAAAAGAGTTGGAACTTGACCAAAAATTATAATTTTTGAAAAAAATAGTTGAATTTTCGAGAAAATAATGACATTTTTAACCAAATTTTAGAATTTTCCACCAAAAGAAAAAAATTTTGAACCAGAAATATAACAGTAGACTTTTCAACCAAAAAAGGTGATTTTATTACCAAACGATGAATTTTTAATCTAAAAAGACGAATGCTTAATAAAAGAGTTCAAATGTGACCAAAAATTTTGAATTTTCAACAAAATAATAATAATAATTTTTAGAGTTTTGAACCAAAAATAATGAATTTTGAACCAGAAATATAATAGTAGACTTTTCAACCAAAAAAGGTGACTTTTTTATCACAGAAGATATTTTTTACCAAACGATGAGTTTTCAATCCAAAAGGACAAATGTTAAACAAAATAGTTGAAATTTGACTAAAAATTATTATTTTTCAACAAAATAGTTACATTTTCAAGAAACAGTTAAAATTTGACCAACCAATTAGGAATTTTTAACAAAATAATTGAATGCTTAACAAAATAATAAAATTTTGAACCAAAATTCAGAATTATTAATCAAAAGAAATGAATTTTTGATCAAAAATATAATGGTAGACTTTTTAAACAAAAAGATAATTTTATTACCAAACGATGAATTTTCAATCCGAAAGGACGAATTTTCAACAAACCAGTTGAATTTTTGAAGAATAATTATAAATTTTTAACAAAGTAGTTAAATTTTCAAGAAAATTATCACTATTGTAGAATTTTGTAGAAATTTGTAAAATTGAAAATTGTAGAATTTTTAACCAAAAGAAACTAATTTTGAACCAAAAATATAATAGTAGACTTTTCAACCAAAAAATATGACTTTTGTACCAAAGAAGATTTTTTTTTCAAGAAACGATGAATTTTCAATCCAAAAAAATTAATCTTTAACAAAACAGTTGAATTTTTGTACAAAAATTATGAATTTTTAACAAAATAGTTAGAATAGTTATAAAAATAATTTAAAAAATAGTTAAAAAAATAATAGTTAGAAAAATATAGTTAGAAAAAAAATGCTTTAAAATCTTCCATATTATTTTTTGAGACTTTTGGAAAGCTTTTAAAATGTTTTGAAATCTTATTAAATTTTTCTTTAAAAATTAATACAGAAAAAAATAATTTTAGATTTTCTCAGGAATGAAGAACATTTGTTATTCTCTTGGAACCTTTCAAAATTCTTAAAAAGATTATAAATTTTTTTTCGAACGTCGCAGAAGAAAATCATATAAAATATTCGTTAACTATAAAAAAATCTTTTTGACTCAAATCATAAAATATTATTCCACAGGGTTGGTACAAGTAACGATGAAAGTCAGGACAATTTTTCTAAAGAAAACTCAATATAAAGTTCCTTGAAAATTTTATAATCATCGAAAATCTTTAAAATTGATAAATGTAATTCTTCAAGGAATCTGTATTATCATTAGAGAATAACAGACATTTCTAACGTCTTTTTACACTAGATGAAGATATAAATAAAAAATTATTTTTAATTAATCTTTTTCTGAAAAAAGATCTTCTCCTTTCGCTCCGCTGGGAATCGAACCACAGAACTTCTGATTGCCGGTCGGCTGCTTTCCCATTAGGCTACTAGAGAGATCGAGAGAAGAAACTTTTTTGCAGAACATACACGCATTATTTAACAATTAACTTTGAAAAAAAAAAAAAATTTGGATCTTGTGATTGGGTTCTATCATTCGAAAAAGGGGAAATTTTCTGAAAAAGGAGGAAAGAGGGGAGTAGGGGAAAAAGTGTGTAAAATTGACATTTTAGAGAAAATTAAAATCTATCAGAATGAAATATTTTTTCTTAAAGAAAATTGAGGAAACGTCCGTTAAAATTTTTTTTTCTAATTTTCGAAGACTCACCATTAGTTGTAACAAGAAGAGTTAGAATAATGAAAATATTAGTCTTCATTTTCAATAGAGGATTATAACTGAAGTGAAACTTAGAAAAAAATAATTTCAAGACATGCATTCTGTGTTTTGCGTTTAAGTCATTTATACCTTGTACCATTAATGTCATTGCCAATCGGTTTACGTAAAAGGTTACTTTTCTTCTACGATCAGTAAAATCATTTTTTATCAAATTCTATCGTTATTCGGCAGTAAAGATTGCTTCTGTCGATTACAATTCAATGACAGCTCTGCAGACTGCAGTTTGCGATATCAGTTCGTCCCTGGCACTAAATCATTTCGAAAATGAAAAGCAAAATTTAGTGATAAAATTACATAATCGTCCCTGTTCTTTACTTTTAGTCAATTTAGTCAATTTACAAAGTATCATAGTCAAGCCTTGTCCAATTTTAGGTTAGTTTCAATTCGAGATTGTCAACTTCCACATCCATTTCCTCGTACCTGGATAACTTTTTTTGGTAAAACTTGTTTTTCCTTGATTCAAAAAAACTTCGGTTCGGGAGTGGACATTTATTTTATTTTTAGATAGTGATTTCGATTTGAAAGGATGTTTTTTGCCTCTTTTGAAAATTCACATTTCGTTGGTTATCTAGTTCTGTACTGCCGCCCTTCAAATGTTAAATCCCTGTTTTCCCCGGTTTTAATTTAATACCCGGCTATTACCTGGATTTCCTGGTTAGTAGACACGCTGACTATTTTGAATAGTAAATACCTGATCAATCCCACTGCACCCTTATCCTCAACTTGTATTTTTTTTGAAGAAGAGGTAGGGCTAGAAATAAATAAAATTTTACTCTAAATCAAAAAATGTATTACATCTTTAAAGAGAAGCTTCTTTTTGTTATAGACATATTCGGTACTTTTACATTTCGGTGATATTTCCCAAGATTGTCACAAGTCAGACGTCTGTATTCCGTTGGATCCATTGACGATAATAGGAAACATCAGTATAGACACCAGGATAATCAGGCCTGGCACATCCGACTCGCCAAGAAACAATTCCTGCAAGCTGATTTTTAACTACAAGAGGGCCCCGCGAATCTCCCTGACAGGCATCAACTCCACCTTTCTCAAATCCAGCACAAATTTGTCCTCTGGGAACGTACATGTTTCGATTACAATCATCAAGCGACACAATTGGCACATCGGCCTTATAAAGAATTGTCCCTAAATAGTAATCATCCTCATCATGGAGGCCCCATCCTGAAATTACACTCATGACACCACCGAGAATTTCCGTGCCTCCTTGAATTAGTGCAACAGGCTCCTGCACTCCTCGGATATACCTAAATCTTTGTTCCACTTTTACACCCGCGATATCATGTGTGGGTGGATCTATCATAGAATCATAGTCTTCGTGTATAATCACCGCTTTAATTTTGTGTACATTTCCAGAATAGTGGATTTGATTAGTGCCACTCCGAATCTGCATTCGTTGAACGGAATAGTAGCCTGGAAAGCAATGAGCGGCGGACAAGGCCCATTTGTTAGAGATGATGGAGGCACCGCAAAAATGTCGATCACTGACCATTGAGAGTTGATAAGGAACTTCAGAAATCGCCGCTACGTATCCTCCAACAATTCGACTAGATTCTTCCCTAACATCAGGTTTTGAATTAGATATGGAAGGCTTGTTTGGATCCACTGAACAAAATTGATGCAAGAATTGACGCAGCATGCTTATCACCGAAATCTGGGCTGCAATTCAAACAGAAAAAGGTCTGCTTGAGCTTTGGAACATTCAGTTAGTACTATTACTATGAAAGGGACAGGATTTTAGATTCACAGATGTTTTAAATGTTTTGAACCGGCTAATTTCGTTCACCAAAAAAGCGTTTCGGATTTATACTTTTGGTTCCGTTTTTATTCAAAACAAAACAAATCCCACATTCAGCCAGTTTGATTCAGTGGTAATTGTTATTACATTTCTGAATATTTTGGGTTGAGGAACTTTAATAAATCAATGGTATTTCAAAGCTACTTCGGTTCTGGCTTCGTTGCCATAATAAATAAATGATGATCATAAAGTAGCCTTGGATTGTATTGGCATTTCGGCTGACGAAAGGCGAAAGTTTCTAGATACTTTCATTCCTGAGGAGAGAATAATTCTACTCGGACATATGAATGGTTAGATGGGTGCGCATTTATTTTGGAGATCCAAAAATGAATGCTAAAGGGGATAAATTAATTAAATTATGTTTCAGAAAAGGATCGTTCATTATGAATACTTAGTTTCAGCATAAAATGATCCATATGTATGCTTGGTGCAGAGGTAAAAGCCACAGTATGATTGACTTTGTTGTAGCGGATGAGAGACTAAGAGGGCTAGTAAGAAATACAAGAGATATGAGAGGTTGTGAATGGAAAATGGATCATGACCTCATAACTTCAAAAATAAACCTAGGGCAAGAGCAATAAAGAATGTTGAGGAGTGTTCTAATTCCACTACGTTCATAACTTCGTTTCATGGGCATTCCCATTTGCCTAGGCGCGAAAAAAAAAACCTTCTTCAACTTTCTCAAGGCTAATAATAGATCTGACTAGTTAAAAGTATAACAATTCAAGTGTGAACGGATTTCTAAATTAGGAAGCGTTCCTTGTAAAAAAAAACACAGAGTCCTGTGAGTGTTGTTGATAGCATCTGAGATTTGTTCTTCATAAGATAACGAGTGATGGATATCAATACCCAAGTCCCACACTCTCGCAATCTTAAGTCGCTCTTCAGTTCAAGGTTTAAGGTCATTCGCGAATAATAACAAGAAATAAACCTTTATTATTGTGCAGATATTATTAAAATTCAGGATAGACATTAAGGATCCAAGGATCACACCCGCGGTGACTCCAGAGGATGCCAGAAATTATTATTATACAAATTGTGAGTCATAATCCTGTGTGCCACCTAATCCAATCATGATAAGCTACACTACTATAGGCTCCAGGAAGACCAGGTCTAGCATACCCAAATCTCTAATCAAAAACTCTAAGAAGTTGATTCTTAACCATAAGAGGACTTCCGGAGTCACCCTGACATGAATCAACTACTTCCCAATATCCTGTACCTTACTCTTCGTGAATGAATTGTAATCATTTCATACACACCTCGCGTGACAGAATTGGCATAAAGCTTTTATGAAGAAATTGCGCCAATATAGCATGTGATTGCCAACCAATTAATTAAATATTTAAATAAAGAATTAACTGCTTTGCCATGGGTCGAAAGATTGAATCGCAATAAAAAACTGGACGCAACTACAATTCAAAAGCTCTACAATTTCAAGAATTTTTAAATGTTGCGCGTCTGTTAACAGATTTTTTTTACATTTAGATTTCTAAGCTTATAGTATGGCATGTTATATTTCATGGACTCTTTTATTGATAAAGCTTCGCCTGTTTAAGACTGATTATACAATTCTTAAATTACTATTGTGATCATGAAGAGGCACTACGCCGTTTTCAACAAAGATTGCTTCAATGCTCCAAATTAAATCCCACTCTTTTCCTTTATCCAATTCCGATAGTACGAAATCTCAGCATAAACACCAGGAAGGCGAGGTTTAGCACATCCAAGTCCCCAAGACACAATTCCAACAAGAAGATTTCCGACACTCAGAGGCCCACCTGAATCACCTTGGCAGGAATCGCGACCACCCTCTTCGTATCCAGCACAAATTTGTCCTTTTGGCAAAGTTCCAAAGTAAGATGCACATTTTGTCCCAGATATTATAGGAACTTTAACCTTCTGTAAAATTTTAGATACAACACCCTCTTCTTCTGTGACTCCCCATCCAGTGACGTAAGCTAGAGTACCAGGATTGACCTTTTCTCCCGAATTGATGAGTTTGATTGCCCGTCGGGATTTTCTCCTTAGTTTAAAGTGGGTCTTTACTTTAATCACGGCTATGTCATTCAAAACTGTTTTTTCATCGTATTTATCGTGAGAAATTATTTTGCTAATTGAGTGAATGGTACCACCATGATCGAAAAATTGTGAACCACTTCGTATTTTGTAGAATTTTGCTAAAGGACTCTGTACACAATGTGCAGCGGTAATCATCCAATTTTTAGAAATGATGCTGCCTCCACAAATATGTGATCCGAATTTTTGGATAGATACCTGATGAGGAAAATCAGCAATATTTGCATTTACACCACCGACGATGCGTGAGTCACTTTTTGAGAAGTTCTTTGGTGTTAGATTTAAGTAAGGGGGTTGAATCCAAGAGGCTGTAATGAAAAATTAAAGATATTTTCTTAAAAATGACCTTCTAATGATCACTAAAGTTAAGTATAGTAGGTGAGCAAAGATTTTGGAAATAGTTGGTTGAAGTTTTGCAGTGATGAAATGATCTTTAGGATTGGCAACCTTCCAAAGCAAGAAGAAAAGTTAATTAAAAGTAGTGTTTAGTAACTACTAAGCAATGGGAGGGAACTTTTTTACACAAATAATTGTTATTTTTCGAATAAACTGTCTGGAAAGATTTATTTTGTGTCTGTTGAAATGTTTTATTGCCTTTACATGATGCTTATTATATCCTCGCTATGTTTTTTATCCAATTACATACGTTAAGCGCATTCGGATCCCCAAGAGGCAATCCCAACCAGCAATTTTTTAACAGAAATTGGACGAACTAAATCATCGTGGCATACACTACGAGCACCCTCTAGATATCCAGCACATCTTTCGCATTTTGTTACACCAACCACAGGCTTTTGCATTCTTCTGTTGATATTATAGGAACCTCAGATTTCAGCGAAACATCAGGCAAAACGTAAGTTTTACTTGTATTTCCCTAACCAGAGATGTTAGCCATGCTTCCTGGCTTGATCTTCTTATCCGATTTAATCATCTTGATTGGCTGTCGAGTTGTTTCATTTAACTTGAATTGTGGCTTTCACTTGCAGGAGAGCTATGTTAGCCAGAGCTAATCCTTAAGAAGATTTGAACGGTACCACCATGATTTATAAAACTGGAACGACTTCGTACCGTCATGTTTTTTAGTGGAGATTCATTGACCCAATGAGCAGCGGTGAGCCCCATTTTTTGAGATGATGCTGCCTCCACAATGAATTCCGCTGTTATACGGAACAGCTACCTGATGATGAAATTCGGTGATGCTTGCATTCAATCCTCCTACTATACATGAATCAGTGATTGAGGTATTCTTTCCTGATAGTGCATCAAGTTTGGGAGGCGAGGGATCCAAGAGGCTGCAATTCAAAATAAAAATAATGTTCTTAAATGATCTTCAGACGCTCAGTAAAGCTAGTTAGAATAGAAAGTCAGGAAAGCTTTGTAGTAGCATACAAATATATAAGTTTTTAGGCATCCTATGTTATAGTTATCTTCAATCTAGCAATGTCTGACATGTATGATTAATTAGTCTTTCGCATCAAGTGATGACATTTTATTTTATGTATTCTTAAGATTCAATGTGCTATGTCTGTTTAAAAAAAGACTGGTCCGATTTGCCTTACCACAAAGATTAAATCCTCGTTTTGTTCTTTATCCAATCACGATAATAAGCGACGTCAGCATAAACACCCGGTTTCCGAGGCCTGGCACATCCCTCACCATAAGAAACAATACCAACAAGAATTTTTCTGACCGTTAATGGACCGCCTGAATCACCTTGGCATGAATCACGACCTCCTTCATCGTATCCAGCACATATTTCCCCCTTCTGTATGCCAGGGCCCATCAAATCTTTGCATAGTGTAGGAGATACTATTCGCACTTTGATCTTTTGCAAAATCCAAGGAAGGTCTTCCTGACCTTCTTTTATCAGTCCCCATCCGGTGACGTCTGCCGTAGTACCTGCATGCATCGTCTCTCCCGCATCAATCAGTTTAATTGCTCTCCTGGTTCTTCCGTTCAACTTGAAAAATGGCATCACTCTAATCAGGGCTATGTCATTATGAGATCCTCGATCCACATAGTACTCTTCATGAATGATTATTTCTGTTATTCTGTGAATAGTACCGCCCTGTGATGTAAGAGTCGAACCACTTCGTATTGTAAAGTTCTTGTGCTGAGTATGGACAAAACAATGAGCGGCAGTAATTATCCACTCTTCGGATATTATGCTGCCTCCACAAAGGTGATATCCGTATTCTTGGATACTTATTTGATGGGGAAATTTCGAAATAACTGTATTCACACCACCCACGATACGTGAACCATTGACTGAGAAGTTGTCTACTGCTAATGGATTTAGGTGAGGATGTCGAGGAATCCTGAAGGCTGCAATCCAAAATGAAAAATATCTTTCTGAAAATTTATTTTTTAGGGTGCTCAATAGTCAAGTAAAGTAATAAAAGTAGGAAGTTAGGAGAGTATATTAGAAATGGATAGCGATGAAGTTGTTAGGCAATATATAATCTTCAGGACCGGTTTTGCATTGTGCGACTCAAGTTATGAATGCATTAAATTATTCGACATTCGTTTAAACGAATGAACTGGTTTTGCTCAGATGTAACTATATTGGGAAAAGACATTGAGTGGAGGATATGTTTCTTGCAGAATATTATATTTCATAAATGTTTATAATGAAAAAACACAGTTGTAAATGTCCATAGATGAAAAAAAACTGCAAACAGTTCTTGTTAACGAAACACAGTTGTGAAGAGGATCAAATTCCCGTCTTCTTCTTTATCTAATCCCGATAGAACGCAACTTAAACATAGACACCAGGCAGATAACGAGCGCCACATCCATGTCCACAAGACACTATTCCAACAAGCAAATTTCCGACTTCCAATGGACCACCGGAATCAGCATGACACGAATCACGACCACCTTCCTCATATCCAGCACAAATTTCCCCTTCTGATAAAGGGCCCATGGGATAAGCGTCGCATTTCTCACGGGATATTATTGGAACATAAACCTTCTGCAAGATATGAGACACGTTACTTTGTTCCGTCCTTCCCCATCCAGTCACACAAGCCACAGTACCAGGCTTGATCTTCCCTCCGGCATTAATAAGTGGGATTGCTTGACAGGTTATTCCATTGAAGTGAAATTTGGGGTTTACTTTCAAAAGGGCTATATCATTATCTACGCAATGAGCTGCAGTGAGAACCCAATCTTCAGATATAATGATCCCTCCACAACTGTGTTGCTTGTGTGTTTGGAGAGATACTTGATGAGGAAATTCACGGATATCTGCATTTTGACCACCTATGATGCGATCACTCTCTGAGAAGTTCAATCCTGCTGGTGGGTTCAGGGAAGAGTGTCGAAGAATCCGGTAAGCTGTAATCCAGAAAATGTTCTTCATCAAAGAAAAAGTTGCGGATTACTGAACCTCACTGAAAAAATGGTTAGTTGGGACAAATATTTTATTAGTGAATAATGGTACTGCTATTTTATTAGCTGATACTGATATTAGTTGGTATAATTCCGTTAGTTTCACTGACTATCCAATCAGTACCAGCAACTAATAAAATGGTTGTTCCAACTAATAAAATAGGAGGACCATATCTTACAAACTAAATAGTTGGCCCAACTAACCATTCTTTCAGTTTCCAATGGAGTAGAGAAAGTGAGGAAAGTATTTGTGAAGCGTAGAAAATTATTGCAGAGTTTGTGATATGACAATAGCTATAATCCCGTTTCTGTCGATATCACTGTTTGCTGCCGCTATCGACTGATCACCATCTTTTGGACAATTTGCTCGATATTTTAGAGCAGTACTGGGATTTGCGCTCAAATTACGCAAGGCTTTTTTTCTCAAATCGTTTTTCTGCAGTTTTCCTCTCCCCTGGCCAAACTTTCAGGCGAATTCAAGTATTTCTAATGAAGTCAGATACAGTTGCGGGTTATCACTAGTCGTAATTCAATCCATACAGTGATTCTAAGACCACCTTAGTAAAAGAAAAAATATTCAAAGGCCCATACCCAATGAAGTAGAGTCGTCTGACGGTATATCTAATCATGCTAAAGAACTTGGTGATACCTTAGCAGCGAGGGTGACCGATTTTTCAGGTGACCCTCTGTTTCACCGAGGTTTTGAAATGAAAAGAAGCATATAATAAGTTTTAAGCCTACGTAATTTTTTCTAAATAATTTTTTTTTGTGAATTTAGTTATTAGTGTTTTTTATGTATTATTGAAGTAGTTAAACTTTTAACCAAGGATTTAAATTTAAACTAAAAAATTTGATATTTAAACCAAGAAAAGGTTTTCATTTTGAATAAGAAACAGTTGATTGAAAAAAAAGAAGAATTTTCAACAGCAGTTGAATGTTCAAAAAATGAAGATTTTTCAATCAAGAAAGAAAAAAAAATCTTCCAAAATTTTAACTTTTCGAGACAAAAAAACTATCTCTCTACACAAAAGTTTTATTTTCAAGCAAATAGTCGAATTGTCTATTGAAACGATGAATTTTCAGACAAAAAAATTAATTTTCTACTAAAAAAGACCATGTGTCGACAAAAAACATTGAATAGTTAAATTTTTATCAACAAAACAAATTGAAAAAATTGAAAACTAGTGGAATTTTCTACCGAATTTCGAACCAAGAAGATCTACCAAAAAAGACGAATTTTGAACATATTACACAAATTTTTAACCAAATAGTTGAGATTTTAAACTAAAAAATGTCATTTTAACCAGAAATCGGACACCTAAATTTTTATCAAAAAAATCAATTTTTAATTAGAAAAAAATTATCACAAAATAGTTAAATTAAATTTTCAACAAAAGTGATGAATATTCAACTGAAATAAATTTCTACCAAAAAAGACAAATATTCAATAAAAGTAAATGAATTGTCAATTAAAAAATATGAATTTTCAACAAAAAATTGAATAGTTAAATTTTCAGTTAAAGAAATTAATGTTGAACCAAAGAAATGTATTCTCAACAAAAATGATGGGATATTGAACTGGAATAGTTGAACTTTCAGTTAAAATATTAATTTTAAACAAACAAAAAAAAAGAGTTTTCAACAAAATAGTTCAAGTTTCACCTAGAACAGTTAAATTTAAGGTAAAAAAATTATTTTTCAACAAAATAGTTTAGTTTTCAAGTACGAAAAATTTTTCAGCCAGCAAAGAGAAAAAATGTCAACAAAACTGTTAAATTTTCAATGAAGGTAATGAATCTTCAACTAAAAGGATGAATCTTCAAATAGAATAGTTAAATTTTCAATAAAAAAAATTAATTTAACCAATTAGTTTAATTTTGAACCAAAAAGAATTTTTAAAGAAGAAAATTAATTTTCTACCAAATAAACGATTTTTCAATCAAATATATAAATTTTATACCAAATCGTTGAATTGTCAATATCAATTTTCAACAAAAAATATCATAGTTAAATTTTAAGTGAAAAAAATTAATTTTCAGAAAAAAACCAACAATTTTCAACAGAATAGTTACATTTTCAACCAAAGTGATTAATTTTCTAACTGAAAACATGAATTTTTAAATGGAACAGATAAATTTTCAGTTAAAAAGTTAATTTAACCAATTAGTTTAAATTTGAAAAAAAATTGCAAACAAGAAGATTAATTTTCTAACAAATAAACGATTTTTCAACCAAATATATGAATTTTAGACCAAATAGTTGAATTTTCAAGATCAATTTTCAAAAAAAAATATCATAGTTACATTTCAAGTAAAAAAAAATTAATTTGCAGCAAAAAAACAATATTCAACAGAATAGTTAAATTTTCAACCAAAGCGATGAATTTTCAACTAAAATGACGGATTTTCCAATGAAATAGTTGAATTTTCTGCTTTTGCAAGTAAAGAATCATTTTTATTTAATTTGATATTATAATTTAAAAGAAATTTAATCGCGCTCTCGGAAAAATTCTCTGACTTAAAAAAAATTATCTGAAATTTCCAGTTTTTTCCAGGTATATAACAATTTCCTCACAATTCTAGGGTTTCCAGATTAGTAGAAGCGAAATTTTTCAGTGCATTTGGTATACTTTTTGATAAATAATAAAATATAATTAAAAGAGGTGCGTGCTTGTGCAGTTAATTGCAAATGTCTAGGTACATTGTGTGAAGGTGCTCTTGGTTTTTAGAAAAATTCTAAAAGAATTCTTACCACTTAAAAATTTGATAAAATCGCCTAGTTAGACAATACGGTTCCTTTCTGATAAATATTAAAATTATTTTCAACACAACGCGCACTTTCACTTTTTCTAATATTCTAACTATATTCTATACTATCTCTACAGTAGTATAGCTATGCTGGTACGGGGCCACTTACCGACCGAGCACGGTTCTGTTCTGTGCTAAGGTACCGATGGTTACCTGATGTCGGTAAATTAGATTTGAATAGAACCTTGCTATGGTTCTTTATGAAATTTATGGAATTTTTTATGTGAAAAAAGATCTCTCCCCTTTGATCCGCTGGAAATCGAACCAGAGGTCTACCGGTCGGGTGCTCTTACCACTAAGCTACTGGATGGATCGAGAGAAGAATCTTTTTTCACAGATATGCCAAACGGCAAGGTTTTCTGTAGTATCAGTCATAAGATTTAAGGAATCTTTATTATCATAGGGGATGATAATGATCGATCAGATGAAGATACAAATCACATTACGGGAAAATAGAAATCTACACTATCGACCTAAGATACCCCTCAAATTCAGAATTTTACGTTTTTCTAGAATTTCTTGATTTGAATTTTATCTGTGAAAAAAGATCGGGTGCTCTTACCACTAAGCTACTGGAGATCGATAGTGTCCATGATGATAATAAAGATTTCTTAAATATCATGACTGATATTACAGAAAACCTCTGCCGTTTGGCATATCTGTGAAAAACGATTCTTCTTTCGATCCCTTCAGTAGCTTTGTGGTGAGAGCACCCGACCGGCAATCGGTAGACCTGTGGTTAGATTCCCAGCGGAGCAAAGGGATCTTTTTTCACAGATAAAATTCAATTATAAACATTTTATTAAAACGTGAAATTCTGAATTTGAGTTGTATCTTAGATCGATAGTGTAGATTTCTATTTTCACGTAATGTGATTAGTATCTTCATCTGATCGGTCATTACCATCCCCTATCATAATACAGATTTCATAAATCTTATGATTGATAGTACAGAAAACCTTGCCGTTTGGAATATCTGTGGAAAAAGATTCTTCTTTCGATCTGTCCAGTAGCTTAGTGGTAAGAGCACTCGACCAGCAAAAAATTCAATTTTATATATTCGAAAAAAGTGGGTTTTACAGGATAATGTAATATGGATATAACACAGTTAGAAGCATAGTAGACACAAAAAACTAGGATTTCAATTTTTTCAGTTAATTTTCAACTTTTTTGACAAAATAAAACCTTAGTTTTTTTCTGTGTGAAGAAACGGATAAGAATAATGAAAGTTTCCCCACATTTTCAATAATGTCAGCAATTTGAAGTTTCAGCAAAAATTCAGTAAATTTTCTATTTGAAAACCAGTGAAAAATGACTGGAATTTCAGTAAAAAACTACAACAGGAGAATTAGGGTAATTTTTTACGAACATAGGGGAATAATAGTGGAAATGTGTTGCATTTTAAAGAAAATATTTGAATTAAAAAAAAAATGAATTTTCAATAAAAAAAGAAGAATTTCAACAAAAGAGTTGAATTTTGAACAAAATAATGACACTTTCAACCAAATACTACAATATTTAAACGAAAGAAATGAATTGTAAATGAAAAATATAATAGTAGACTTTTTAAACAACAAATATGACTTTTTTGTCAAACGACGAATTTTCAATAAAAAGGACGATTCTTCTATTCGAAAAGACTAATGTTTGAAAAAATGATTTAATTTTCAAGAAAATAATTATGTTTTCAACCAAATAGCAGGATTTTTAACCAAAAGAAATGAATTGTGAACCAAAAATATAATAGTAGACTTTTCAAACAAAAAAGATGACTTTTCAACCAAAGAAATTTTTTTTTACCAAACGATGAATTTTCAATAAAAAAATGAATATTCAATAAAATAGTTGAATTTTAGACTAAAAATTATGCAATTTTAACAAAATATTCAAATTTTCAACAAAATAATGTCATTTCAACCAAATTTTAGAACTTTTAACCAAAAGAAATGAATTGTAGATCAAAAATATAATAGTAAACTTTTCAACCAAAGAAGATTTTTTTACCAAACGATGGAATTTTCAATCCAAAAGAATTTTCAATCCAAAATGAGGAATGTTCAACAAAACAGTGGAAATTTGACAAAAAATGATGAATTTTTAACAAAATAATTTAATGTTCAACAAAATAATAAAATTTTTAACCAAATTTTAGAATTTTTCACAAGAGGAATGAATATTGAACGAGAAATATTATAGTGGAATACTTAACAAAAAAAGATGACTTTTGTACCAAACGATGCATTTTCAATCAAAAAGAGTGAATATTCAATAAATCAGTTGATTTTTTGACTAAAAGTAAAAAATTTTTAAGAACATAGTTGAATTTTTAACCAAATATTGCCATTTTCAACCAAAGAAGATATTTTTGACCAAACGATGAATTTTCAATCCAAAAGGACGAATGTTTAACAAAACAGTTGAAATTTGACTAAAAATTATTATTTTTCAACAAAATAGTTGAATTTTCAGAAAAATGTCATTTTCAACCAAACTTTGGAATTTTCAACTAAACGATGAATTTTCATTCAAAAAGGATTAATATTAAATAAAACAGTTAAAGTTTTGACTAAAAATATAAATTTTTTAAGAAAATATTTGAATTTTCAACAAAATAATGCCATTTTCAACCAAATTTCAGAGTTTTTAACTAAAAGAAATGAATTGTGAACCAAAAATATAGTAGTAGACTTTTGAACCAAAAAAGATGACTTTTCAACCAAAGAAGATTTTTTTTTACCAAATGATGAATTTTCACTTGAAAAGGGGGAAAGTTTAATAAAACAATTGAAATTTGACAAAAATTATGAACTTTAAAAAAAATAATTGAATGTTCAACAAAATAATAAAATTTTGAAAAAATTTTTAGAATTTTCAATCAAAAGAAATGAATTTTGAACTAAAAATGTAATAGACTTCTCAACCAAAGTTTTGAAATTAATTTTTTTTCTGAAAAAAAGATCTTCTCCTTTCGCTCCGCTGGGAATCGAACCACATAACTTCCGATTGCCGGACGGGTGCTTTCCTATTAAGCTACTAGAGAGATCGAGCGAAGATACTTTTTTTCCAGAAAATACACACTTGAAATCTTGCAAAATTCTTTTAAAAAAATTTGTTCTTTGAAATCTTAAAAATTCAGAATTTTTTTAATTTTTTGAAATCTTGTCAAGTTTTAAATTATTTTTCAGTCTTTTTGAAACTTCAAACTATCTTTCAAGATGATTCGAACTTTTTGGTGATTTTTACCAAATTTCCTTGAAATGTTCCAGATTCTTCTTTGACCTTTTTGGAAATCTTTTATAATTTCATGAAATCTATTTAAATTTTTCTTTAAAAATTATTAGTAAAAAAAATAATTTCAAATTTTCCCAGGAATGCCAAGAAATTTTTTTTATTCTCTTGAAACGTTTCAAAATTTTTAAAAAGCTTCTAATTTTTTCAATCTTAAAAATTCTACTGTTTTTTTTAAAATCTTATCAAGTTTTACATTATTTGTGAGTGTTTTTGAAACTTCTATATATCTATTAAAATGATAAGAGTTTCTTCGTAAAATTGGAAAAAATGCTTTGAAATCTTCCATATTCTTTTTTTTTGCATTTTTGGAAAGCTTTTAAAATGTTTTGAAATCTTATTAAATTTTTCTTTGAAAATTAATATAGAAAAAAATCATTTTAAATTTTCTCAGGAATGAAGAACATTTTTTATTCTCTTGGAACCTTTCAAAATTCTTAAGAAGTTTCTAAATTTTTTTTCGAACGTCACAGAAGAAAATCGTATAAAATATTCGTTAACTATAAAAAAATATTTTTGACTCAAATCATAAATTATTATTCTACAGGGTTGGTAGAAGTAACGATAAAAGTCAGGACAATTTTTTTAAAAGAAAACTCAATTTAAAGTTCTTTGAAAATTTTATAATCATCGAAAATCTTTAAAATTGATGAATGTAATTTTTCAAGGAATCTGTATTATCATTAGAGAGTAACAGAATATTCTAACGTCTTTTCAGACTAGATGGAGATATGAATTGAACATAATTTTTAATTAATCTTTTTCTGAAAAAAGATATTCTCCTTTCGCTCCGCTGGGAATCGAACCACAGAACTTCCGATTGCCGGTCGGGTGCTTTCCCGTTAAGCTACTAGAGAGATCGAGAGGAGAAACTTTTTTTCAGAAAATACACGCATTATTTTGCCAGGTAGTAAATTAAATTTTTCAAAATTTTTCAAAATAGTTGAATTTTGAAGTAAATAATTAAATCTTGAACCAAAAGAGATGAATTCTGAACCAAAAATATAACAGAAGAACTTTTAAATGAAAAAGAATTAACTTTCAAACAAAAATATTTGGATCTTCTGATTGGGTTCTATCAATCGAAAAAGGGGAAATTTCTTGAAAAAGGAGGAAAGAGGGGAGTAGGGGAAAAAGTGTGTAAAATTGCAATTTTAGAGAAAATTAAAATCTATCAGAATGAAATTTTTTTTTAAAGAAAACTGAGGAAACGTCAATTAAATTTTTTTTTCTTAATTAAGAAGACTCACCATTAGTTGTTACAAGAAGAGTTAGAATAATGAAAATATTAGTCTTCATTTTCAATAGAGGATTATAACTGAAGTGAAACTTGAAAAAAAAAATTTCAAGACATGCATTCTGTGTTTTGCCTTTAAGTCATTTATACCATGTACCATTAATGTCATTGCCAATCGGTTTACATAAAAGGTTACTTTTTTTACGATCAGTAAAATTATTTTTTATCAAATTCTATCGTTATTCGGCAGTAAAGATTGCTTCTGTCGATTATAATTCAATGACAGCTCTGCAGACTGCAGTTTTCAATATCAGTTCTTCACTGCCACTAAATCATTTCGAAAATGAAAAACAGAATTTAGAGAAAAAATTACATAATTGTCCTTGTTCTCTACTTTTACAATCATATTAACAAGGGCAAAAAATAATTCCGAAATTCTGAAATTTTGCATCATACATTAATTTTTCAACCAAAAAGACGAATTTTCAACTCAAATTTAATTTTCTGCCAAAATACATGAAATTTTCAACAAAAAAAAAAAAAGAATTTTCGAAAAAATATTTAAATTTTTAACAAAAAGTTAATCTTCTACCAGAATACTTGAAATTTTAACCCAAAAAGACGTATTTTCAACAAAACTGTTTTAAATTTTCAACACAAAAATATTTATTGTTAACGAAAATTTAATTTTCTACTAGAATAATCAAATTTTTAACCCAGGAGAACGAATTTTCAAAAACATAGTCGAATTTCCTACTAAAAAATATTTTAGATGAATTTTCAAATCAAAAATTGAAATTTTCAACGAAAAGTTAATTTTCTACCAGCACAGTTAAATTTCTAACCCGAAAAAACGAATTTTCGAAAATTTTGTTTTAAATTTTCAACGCAAAAATATTACTTTTCAACAATAAGTTAATTTTCTATCAAAATAAAGTGAACTTCTTTAACAGAATAGTTAAATTTTTAACCTACAAAGACGAATTTTCGAAATCTATTTAAATTTTCAACCAAGAACAATTTTAATTCAATTTTCAACGCAATAATATTTATTTTCTATAAAAAATTAATTACCTACCAGAACACTTGAATTTTTAACCCAAAAAGACAAATTTAAAAAAAAATATTTAAATTGTCAACTAAGGAAATTTTTATTTTAATTATC
>CAKNYM010023707.1:0-13892 GCA_932195095.1 Andricus curvator
TTATCCTTCCCTTATTGAATATATAGTAGCCTTAAGATAGTTATTTTCTTGAATTTTAACTTTTGTAGGTAGCAAAAATCGTTCACAATCTTTTTCAGCTTCAGGATACAATTAATTTTGCACGTCTCGAAGAAAAATTTAGTTCTGACAGACGGTCAATAAGTAATGTGAGTCAAAAAGGACTTTTTAAATGATTTTCAGGCACTCACACAGGCTTAAACTAGAAACGATTTACCTGTGACTAAGATAAGATAAAATTCCTTTCATTGGCATCTATTCAGCTTCCCAGTCATTTTGCGGATACATTTTACCAGCAATTCAACCAAAAATATCACAGGCGGGGCGTGTCGAGTTATACCCTCATTAATCACCCTTCGAACAAGTGGTTGAGATTAGCGGGAGTAGGAGTCAGATTGCACCCTCTTGAGACGCCTGCAAAACAGGTGTCCGAGAGCGGCTGGGGGTAGGTCCCACCACCAGGGCGAGGGGGTCGGCGCCATAGTGCGGTGAAGCGGGATGGGAGAAGAGAAGGGGGTAGTCTATCCATAGTGGACCGGTACTACTAGCCAGATAATAAATTCTTTCATTGATATTGTTATTGTTATGAACAATATTATGAGGACATTTTTTTCGTCTTATGCATTTTTCAACTAAGAATGCCGTTTTTCTTGTGGAATTTGCGAAAAGTTCTTTAGCTGAAACTCATTGTTAACATAGCTGCGCAATCTTTGACAAGACGACAAGTGCTTATTTTTTATAAATAAACTTAATTAATAAATGCGTTATTTGTAGGGAGCGGATTAAACAAGGTGTGAACATTAGGGTGCGGTGGTCCAAAATTTTTTGTTCTCGAATTTTTATAAATAATGCCCTGAAATTTGTTCGAATTCACATAAAAATAAATACATTTTTTCAAGGTATTTAGAGGTAGCGAAAACCCATGAAGTTGATAAATAATTGGCTATTCCTCAAACAGAAGCGGAATTTTTTGTTTATAAATAGAGCATTATTTCGCAACTGCAGTACCCACTCAAAAAAAAAAGTTGTCTGCCCGAAGTCAAACATCGTCAAAGTCTATTAATAATAAATTATTATAATAATATAATAACAATATTAAGATTAGGATTATTATAAATTATAAAAATTATAAATAATTTTTGCGAGTTTTAATTCTTCTAGTTGGTGATAGGAAATTTTTTTTAGTACAATTTTCATAGGTTTTTGTATGCCCTTTCCATTGATCACAAACATTTTTTAAAATAAATAGTATTTGGCCTTCCAAAATAAAAGCCAAACATAAATTTTTTTTTTTTCTTTGGTAAAACGCATATTTTGTCATCCTTTTATCTCAAATGAAAGTTTAAGTTTCTTCGTTTAAGAGCTTTCAGGTTAAATAGTGGGAATTTTTATTTTTATTAATAAAAATAAGCAATGAGTTTAGATATTTAGAGGTGGCGCAAGCCCCATGAAGTTTAACACGTATTTCCCATAAGAAAAAAATATGTTTTTGTAAATTTTATTCAGAATCCTCAATATTAGCTGAATCGTGTTGAAACTCAACATTTCTCTCCACAGACAGCCATAGAATAAGAATACAATATTAGTCTTCAAATATCACCCCCATAAGTCTATTCTATAAAGTACCAAAAAAATCCCATAAGGGAAAAGATGGGTTTTGCGAGTTTTTGGCGATAATTATGATTTTTTTTGCGTTTTTTTACATGCAAATTGTTTCTAATACATAAAATACTATTTCATACTGATAATTAGATGTCTGCATACATTTTTTAAATAATTTATTACTGATTTTAGCAATTTTCTCTTAGAATGGAGATAGAAAGTCGCGGTTTTTTCGAAAGTTTTCCACTTTTTGTCCAATTTTCAATTTAACAGAGGTAATAGTTTATCAATGTTAACGAACGTAATTGTTTCAACCATTTATCATTATTGTTAATAATATTAACTTAGAATAATGCTAGAAAATTGCAGTTTTTTTTTAAATTTTCAACTTTTTGTCCACTTTCAGCGTGTCTAGCGGACCGGGAAACCGGGAGAAACCGGGAAAAACCCAGGAATTTCATTGGACCGTGAAAAAACCGGGAAAACCCCGGGAATTTAGTTTAGGACCGGGATTTTTGGTATTTGATCGAAAAATCTACTTTTTTCTACTTTATCTTCATTTTATTCCATTTCCACTTTATCTACAGTTTTGAGATCCACAAGTCAGAAAAGACCATTTTTACGATGGTGTCTGTCTGTAGTCTGTAATCTGTAGTCTGTCTGTATTCTGTAGTCTGTCTGCAGTGTGTAGGCACGATAACTTTCGAAAAAATGATCAGATTGGATTGAGCTTTGGCACACTTTTTTAAGACCTAAAAGAAAAAGACAAGCTCGTTAGCCAGCTATTTTGGATAAAAATTCAAAAAGTTAGAGCATTTTTAAAATTTTTGAGACCATTTTTTTTAAGAGTTAAAAATTCTATGTACCTACAAGATTATCATGACAACTTTTTGTGTTTTCTTGAAAAATCGAAAATTCAAATTTTGACCCCACAAAAAATAATGAAAAATCAACAAATTTGTGATGAATTATTTTTTTATAGGACGCGTGGTTTTGGTTTTAATCGTGAAAAATGACATTACCAAATAAACAAAAGATCAAATTTTTTACATTCTCATTCTTATAAGAAGGTACTGGTTTTATGTGAAATTTAACTTAGTCGTTTTTCATTGAATATGCACGTTTTGAGACCCTGTGAGTCAGAAAAAACGATATTTAAGAAGCTGTCTGTATTTAGTCTGTATGTAGTGTGTAGTCTGTCTGTAGGCACGATAACTTTCGAAAAAATGATCGGATGGGATTCAGCTTTGGCACACTTTTTTAAAACCTAAGAGAAAAGGACAAGTTCTTTAGCCAGCTATTTTGGATAAAAATTCATAAAGTTATAGCATTTTCAAAATTTTTGAGACCATTTCTTTCAAGATTTGAAAATTCTATGTACGGCTATTCGTAGGACTCAGAAATTCGAACAATTTATCCTCACGAAAAACGACACAAGCCACGAAAAAAATAAATAGACAAAAGCTGTTCACCCAAAAAAGAGCTACAAATTTGTTATTAATCATTTCTTGATAAGAGGCGTAGTTTTTGTTCAATCGTGAAAAATAAAATTACAAATAAACAAATTAAAATTTTTGACAAAAAGACACAAGGTACAATAAAATGTTTGATAACAAAATTCTTTTCAAATTAGATCTAAAAACTTACTTTTAACATTTTTTTCTCACGAGATTCGTGATGAGAATGTGTTCGTTAAAGACGAAGGAGCTTTAACAAAAGAGAATTCACAATTATTAAATTTCAGTTTTTGATGGTTTGACCTATAATTTCAAAAGTCCTATGGAAAAATGTGGTGGATGTTCAATGATCGAGCGCGAAGCGCGAGATCCAACAGGTGCGTGCCTCAAGCGCGCTCAAACTTGGGAGCCGCGCGCGCAGCGCGCGATGAGAGTATGCTCGCCCAGCGGGCAGATTTTTTCTATGTATATTATGTTAAAATTCCTATTTCTATGTATACTTTGACTTTTAAAAATCACAAAAAGCCATATAAAACTTGGTCGGGGGAAAAATATTTGACCGGGAAAAAATCGGGAAAAACCCGGGAATTTCAAATTGCCTGATCACTAGACACCCTGACTTTTTACTTCGAGTGAGTTGAGTAATTAATTAAAGTTGACAAAATTATCTGTTTAAACAATTTGTTATTATTATTAATAATATTTAATTTGAATAATGCTAGACAGTTGCGGTTTTTTCTGATATTTGCAACTATGTGTCTACTTTTCACATAGGGTGAGTTAATAATTAATTCAATGTAGCAAAAATAATCATTTGAAGAAATTTGTATTGTTCATAACTATCTTCTTCTTTATTAATGCACTATATTTGCACTATGTTTAACTTTTTATCCACTTTTTACTTAGTGAAGTAGTGAATAATGCAAGTTAAGAATCATAGTTGTTTTAAAAATTTATAATTGTTTATAACTATCTTCTCTTAGATATAAGCTAAAAAATTACGGTTTTTTTTAGCTCTTACACTTTTTGTCGACTTTTCTCTTAGTGAGGTAATAATTAATGCAAGTTAACAAACATGCTTATTTAAACAATTGATTATTGGTTATAACTATATTCTCTTACAGTGGTGCTAGAAAGTTTCTTTTTTCTTAAATCTTGAGTTTTTCTTTGACTTTTTAGTTATGATCAAATAATAAGTGAAACTCAACAAGAATCATTTTTTAAATAGTATTTTACTTTTTACAGTGAATTATTTTTGCTCTTTTCCCAATGTTTGAAAAAATTAATTTAAGCAAAAAGCTATCTTACACAAGAAACAAAAACAAAGAATGGAATAATTAGGACTAGATGGGAGAACTAGTTGTACAAATGACTTGTAAAAGTTTTGTTTTAAATTACAACAACAAGTTTAATGCAAAGCGTAAAAGAAAAATTTGGAATCGAACATATTTTGATGTCAGCCGCCCCGCCCCTCCAGCAAAGTATATTTACGAAAAAGAAAGATATTGTTTCAAATACGTTTCTCTCTAATGTTTATTTATTATTTGTTTATAACTAAAAAGACAAAGCAAAGTTAAACATTTCACAACAAACCACAACTTTCTAGTACTTATCTAAGAGAAGGTAGTTATAAACAATAATAAATTGTTTAAACAACTATTTTTATTGAATTGCATTAATAATTACCTCACTAAGTGAAAAGTGGGCAAAAAGTTAAAAATTTCAGAAAAAAACCGCAATTATCTGGCATTAATATAGATGACGATAGTTATTAACAATAATAATTTGTTTAAACAATTATTTTTGCACAACTTAAATAATTATTAAGTCACTCCAAGTAAAAAATAGACAAATAGTTAAAAATTTCTGAAAAAACCGCAACTTTCTACCATTAAGCAAAGAAAATATTATTGACAATAATAATAAATTGTTTAAACAATTACTTTCGTTAAATTGAATTAATTATCACTTCACTCTAATTAAAAAATGGACAAAAGTTAAAATTTTCAGAAAAAAACCGCAAACTACCTAGTATTAATATAGAAGAAGATAGCTATAGACAATAATAATTTGTTTAAACAACTATTTTTGCCATATTAAGTTGAATATTAACTCACTCCAAGTGAAAAGTGTACAAAAAGTTGAAAATTTCAGAAAAAACCGCCATTTCTAGCATTATTCAAAGATAATATTATTAATAATAATAATACATTGTTTAAAAAATTATGTTTGTCAAAATCAATGAATTCTGACCTCTTAATAATGGAAAATTGGACAAAAAGTGGAAAATTTTCGAAAAAACCGCGACTTTCTATCTCCATTCTAAGAGAAAATTGCTAAAAACAATAATAAATTCTTTAAACAATCTATGTGAACATCTAATTATCAGTATAAATTAGTGTTTTATGTATCAGAAACAATTTGCATTCAAAAAACCGCAAAAAAATCATAGTTAGCGCCAAAAACTCGCAAAAACCATTTTTTCCCTTACGGGTGAAATGTTAAATTTCAAGTCGATTCAGCAATATTGAGGATTCTGAATCAAATTTACAAAAACATATTTTTTTCTTATGGGAAATACGTGTTAAACTTCATGGGGCTTGCGCCACCTCTCAATATCTAAACTCATTGCTTATTTAAGAAAAAAACTTGTTTTTGGCTTTTATTTTTGAAGGCCAAATACTATTTATTTCAAAACATGTTTCTGATTAATGGAATGGGCATACAGAAGCCTATGAAAATTGTACTAAAAAAAATTCCTATTACCAAATAGAAGAATTAAAACTCGCAAAAATTATTTATAATTTTTATAATTTATAATGATCCTAATCTTAATATTGTTATTATATTATTATAATAATTTATTATTAATAGACTTTGACGAAGTTTGACTTCGGGCAGACAACTTTTTTTTTTGAGTGGGTACTGCAGTTGCGAAATAATGCCCTATTTATAAACAAAAAATTCCGCTTCTGTTTGAGGAATAGCCAATTATTTATCAACTTCATGGGTTTTCGCTACCTCTAAATACCCTAATGTTCACACCTTGTCTAGTCCGCTTCTCTTTGAGGAATAATTAATAGCCAATTATTTATCAACGATTCCATATAACCAATAATTAAAATTTATGATTCTTTAAACAAACTCAATGAAAGAATTTATTACCTGGCTATTTTCCATGACTTAAACTTTATTTTTTAACTTGAACAACTGTTAATAATTAATTTTTGTAACTTTTTTAGAAACTTGGATGACAATTAACTATTGTTGTTTTTGCTAAAACTGTTATAAACCAATTTTTCTTCTTAACAATAATTGATCGTTACCCAAGTGTTTTACAAAATTTCAAAAATTAATGTTAAGAGTTGATTACGCGTTAAAAGAACAACGTCGAAATGTTGGAAATAGCCAGAAAATGCATTTGTTAATCAATTTTGTTTAAACAATCATCAATTGTTATTGATCAATAGCAGAAAATGGTTGATAAATGATTGGCTGTTAATTCCTGGGTGAATAGTAGAATTGTTTAGTTCATAAATACATGAGTTAAAAAAATTGTTTTTAAAAATAAAAAGTCTCGAAACAATTTTCGTGCAATTATTCCCGCTCACGTGCACAAGACTGTTTATACCGTGCTCCTGATTGGTCCAGCCTAAATATTTGATAACTCAAAAACTAAAACTTCAACTGACTTTTGGAAAGAAATTTTCAATTTTTTTTTTTTTATTATAACGAACATGGTTTGTCCCTCGAAGTCAAGGAAAACTATGTCAGGCCTCGAATGCGCGGCAGAAACAATTATCGAGGATATAAAGTACCAGTATATTCGGAACCTCTCATTTTCGACAATTGACTCTATTTCCCTATGAGCGTTTGGCGGAGCGGTATCAGGTCTAATACCATAAGAGAGACAGATGAGGTAATAAAGCACCCAGAGCGTTGCATTGTGCTTTTGGATGTACCGCATGAGTTGGACAACTAGATTGAATGTGTCCTAGGTGCTCGGTATGTGCATGACACGCTCTGCAGCTATCATCGGAAATGTCTTGGCTCACAATGTGGCGACGGTATGCTCAAGTGGAAATGACACCGACTTGACACTCTATACTGAAACCTTTCGTGCCCAGCTTCAATCCTAGTGATTTGAGAAAAGCAAAGCTCTTAAGACATCGTGTTTTCTGAATATTTAAAGACGATGTTTTCTTCAATTTGCAGCTACATGTGCTGTACTCAGAATGATCTTGCTGTGAAGACATTCGAGATTCTGTATTCCGCTGAATGGTACCTGGGTGATGTGTCCTAAACGGTGACTCTGGAATACTGGGCGATGTTTGAGAGTATGCAGCCTCATCCTTGCATGCGGGGCACAGCACTCGACAATGGGTCTGCAAGCAGTTCTGATCATCCTAAGGTTCAGTGTGCTTAAAATAATTAAGATGGAAACACGAAGATGAACCGGCAAAGCGCTTCAGCACTTTTCGCATCAGTCTTTGCGAAATCAAGCTGCCTACCTCTTAAAAATTGGATATAAGCGCAGAGAGTTTCCCCAACCGCTGCATAAACAAGCTGCAGACATCCAGGAATATCCAGGTTCCTCCTAAGCTCCATAATCTGGCTGAAATGGATGTCTCCCTTCGTGAGCATATCTCGGAGGAGTCAAGACTCTGGACCATCAATTGTTCAGTTCATGGTGTGGCGAGAGCTTTTGCTGATTTAAATCGAAGGCTAAAACCGACGATGGATCAAGAGACGAAAAGGGGCTTGCGTCAACTGGACAAGAAGATTCAATGGGCAAGACCGAATGCACCCCGTGTTCAATGTGTGATTGACTACATAACAGCTGATAGACCGTTTACGGAAAAGGTCAAAAAGTTCGCCCACGAACTGATGATCCACCATCACACACTGGACAAGTCAAAGCTGCTGACAATCACGCAGCATATTGTTGACAAAATACGGATCCCAACGCTGGAATTGGAAGAAGACACTAAGAATATCATCCGCTTCAAGGAGCTTTGCGACAGCCTCACAACATCTGCGGAGGAATGCCCATCAATCACTGCCGATTAGGTGAAGAAAGCACTTAGGGTTACGAAGAACTTCTTTGCTGCAGGACCAGATGGTAACAAAAACTTCTGGTGGAACAAATTTTGCTTCTACACACCAACATCTGGCCCGCATCTCTACTTAATATTTGAAGTCGGAGGTGCCCATTCCGCCGTCAGTGGTGTTAAGACGCACCGTACTCCTACCAAAGAAAGGCGACTTGTCCAACCCAGAGAACTAGAGGCCAATAACTTTTCTGAACACACTGTATAAGATCTTCACAGCTATCCTAAACAGCAGGATTGTTTCAAGAATTGGGCCTGTGTTCAGAGAGATGTGCAAACAATGTGGCTCGAAAAAAAGGTGTAGCAGGCTGCCGAGAGAACCTACTAATTGACAGGTGTGTCTGCAAATACGCAGCATTCCACCAGCACTGCCTGTACATGTCACGAGCTCACGATCCTCGACATTGCCACGCGTAGGCTCACTCATAATCAGAAGAGCTGGCATATCAGTTCTACCGATCTGCGATTGTACATCCCACGCTGTCAAGGCGAGCCCGGACTTATTATCCTGGGTACAGCTCACATCTTCGCATATGGAAGAAATTCTCTCCTAAACATGGTCTGGAACCACAATATGATGGGCAAAGGAGCGTTCCTTTACAAAGCCGCAGAAAAGACCATCGAGACCCTGGGCCTGAATCTCAACATGGGATGTGAGGAAAGTTCATTATTCCACCTTAATGCCTCACTGCTAAAAGCCCAAGTATTGTATTGTATTTATTTTGAAAGTTTCTAGGGCTAAATAGCTAAATAGCACTGACAAGTAAATGAAGAAGGGAAAGCAAAACAGAACAAAATAAAAATAAGAATAAAAACGAAAAAAAAAAGAGAAAAAGGAAAAAAATTATTCACGTTATATACATTTGATACGAAATCGACTACTACCAATAGATGATTTCTTAGGTTGGGTTATTACTTTTAGTTGAATGGTCGTGAAACACTTGTGTAAAGTGAAACTGTGAGGGTGCTTTCTCAAGAGTAACCGGTAATTTATTTCATAGTCAACCATCTCTCACTGTTCTTCTCTTACGAAGCCGGAACTGGGTAGGTTGATTTTTAACTAATGGATGGGAAAATTGAAAAGATACTTGGGAGCTTCATCTTCAATCAATGTATGAAGCATGTTGCCTATGATAAATTGTCTCCTCTCAGCGACATTAAAAAAACCAGTTACTCTCTGAAATCGACTGTTGAGATACGATTTTAACCATCCAATAGCTGTGTCCGACATGTTTAAGGACTTAAGCTTGAAAAGGAGTCCCTGGTGATCTACCATAACGAAAGTTTAAAAAAAATCAAAAATTACCATAACTGTGATTCCCTGACAATACCCCCTCCATGAGTCCCTTACGGTATTTTGTATCTAGTTATTATATATTGTTAAGGTTGACGGGTACAAGTCCCAATTCCCATTATTTTCAGCCTTGTTAAAAAGCCGTCGCTTATCGTTTTTCAGATCCTCCAGCCCAGGATTCCACCAGGGTGCATCCCTGTCTGTTTTCTTAATACGAAGAGGACAATTGTCCTCATATGCTTTGTTCATATCGTTTTGACTTGATTCTGCCCGGTATAGCAGTCTATGATCTGATAGCGACGTCGCCGACGAAACATGCCATCCCTTGAACACTTCGCCAACACTTATCGAACATATGGTCAAATCAATCACCTCCTGACATCTAGATGCCACGAATATAGGTGTATCAACTCGATTCAATAACTTTAAATCCATAATTAGCATCACGTCCAAAGAGTAGAGGGCATCCTTTAACACAGGAGTAGTCCACCAGATATCGCCATGCCTCAGATGGTGAGTGCTGGGAGTCAAATGGTAGGTACAATAAACAAATCGCCATAGGTTGGTGCATGCTCCGTTAATGGTGCTCAATCTTTATTTTCACCAAGTCTCTACAAAAGAACCTTGGCGATCCAATAAATTTGATATCGCTTCTGACATGAAGTGCTGCCCTAGGTGTCTCTACGGATCTATGATCAATGACTGATTCGCCTTTGTTACTTAATCCTTTAACTTTAGCGTTGTGCAGGTTTATCTGGATAAAATCTAGATTGGAAGGGGGACAATCTAGTGTCCATTTTAGGCGCCAGTTGTCTCCTTTACCTTTTCTGAAGTCAAATCCGGTGCTCTGTCTACGGGTATAACTTTGGTTTTATAGAGGATCTTCACATTGATCCTGTCCAACCCATAGTGAGGCCTGCAGTCAATTTTCTTGAGACTCTGGACCACTTCTGGCTCTGCCGTTATTACAAGTAGGGTAGCTCGACTACTTGCCTTGACATCGATAACCTTCCATCCTCCCGTTTAATGATTGGGTTTTGAATTGCTATCCTTTTAAGAACTGCTGATGGTTCCATAGATTAACTAGGAATCCAAGCCAGCAGCTTGACTGGCCTTGAGGGGTATTTGCTGTCGATGACTTTGATCTTAGCTCCTGCCCAAAGTTGCAATCCGCCAACAGCTTCATTGAGCCAAGTTCGAGACACTTCGTCCGAACTGGGAACCCCTCGGCGACTACGGCCACTTTCAGGTGACTTTGATAAGACTGGTTATAAGAGATTGTTGGACCTTCAGCCGCATATTTTTCTGTTCCCGATTTCATTCGGTGAGCTGTAGTAGGGAATAAGAGTTCCGCCCTTGCAGGTGCCCGCATGTAGGGGTGAGACTGATTACTCGGGAAGCTCGTCCGGTATCTTCGAGAGGCCGTTAGGATACTTTCGAACCCCTAGGTGCCAAAGTGTCACGGGCACGGTCACTCTACACCCATGGCTTAGGGGGGTGGCTACATTGAGTAAGACACCACACCAATGGAGGGCTGTTTCTTACTTGCTATGCGGGTCGTAAGCCATTCATGTCCAGATTCCAAATTGGATGTCGGTCCGGGAGGGGCCTCGACCCAGGGATCCAGCAAGCCCGTGTTAGCTACGCTCTTTCACCTTTCTACCACGCTACAATCATACATCCAAGGAGAGCCCGTTTATAGTTACTTTCTGTGATGCCGTAATAGTACTATGACGAGTCCGAAAGCCCGACTGATGGAGGCCAATTAAATTGTTGGTGTTAATATATTATTCAATCAGCTGTTGATGGACTATACATTCTATGGGCTTAAATAAGGCACACATGATAGAGATAGGACGGAAATCAATTACTATGTTAGGGTTAGAGACTTTAGCTACAGGTCGGATTGCAGCCTTTTTCCAGGAATCAGGAAAAACCCTGAACTGGAGAGAGGTATTATATATGTGTAAAATAATAGGAAAGATTATGGGTATGGCTAAATGGATCATTTTAATGGAAGTTTTGTCGTCGCCATTGGCATTAAGATTCACGTTGAAGTGACCCTCCATGAGTACTTCAGGAGAGATGTCTGAGAAGAAGAAGTTTAAATCGTCGAAAATAGTAGGATGCCTTTCAAAAAATACGTAACGCTTTTATATGAAAATGTTACCCCCCCCCTCCCCCCTCTATATAACGCTTGTTCTAGAGTCAGTGAATAACTTTAACATTAGCGTAACACTCGGGATGACCCCCCACCCAAGGCTTTACGTATTTTTTGAACGGCCCCTAGTTGATAAAATAGGCTGTGGCTGTGTAACTATGAATGCGTATGTTATATATGTAGGGAATAAACCTATCAAATGATGAGGTTTAGTAGGTAGTAAGCAAAGAAGTCTTAGTGTTGATGTAATGCACTAAACAAATTTTATCCCATTTATATGTCGACAGATGATCAAGGGATTTAGATTAGTTCATTATCTTTAAATTGCGAATAATATACTGTAAAGGGGCAGTGCAATTGTTAATAGTGAATATGAAATTGATATTAATCCTTACGGATCCGGGGGGAATTAACAAGGTTCTCCTTAATACAAGGTACCTCTAGCGCCGTAGCGTTTGAAGCAATCAATATCAAGTAAAGAAAGCAGAGGTAAAAAAAACATCCGCCAACAACTCCTGAACAATAAAATGCACAGAAAGCTTTATAGAAATGTATAAAATCAATCCATGACGAAGGAGCTGACGTTTGCTTTTCTCAGATCATACGGACCTAATTAAGACACGGAGGATTTCATTTTCGCGTGCCAGGATGGTGTCATTTCCACTGCAGTATACCGTAACCGCATTCTACGCCAAGAATGCGGGAACAACGTATTTCCACAAACACAATGCAGCCCTCAAAGTGATTTACTACTAACTTTTTTCGCTCTTACGGTGTTGCCCGCGATCCTGCTCTGACGAACGCTCCAACGCAGATAGAGTGACTTGTCCAGAACGAGAAGTGCCAAATTTTCTGGAACTACGAATTTCGGACAACAGTTTCCATTGCACAATAGAGGCCTGACAATGTTCTCCAGGACTTCAAGAAACGAAGCATATTCGTATTCGAGTTCTCGGATCCGGCCGACTAAAACATCTTAGTCACTGCCGAAGGAAAAGAAGAAGAGGTATCGAACCCTTAAACGGGAACTGCAACACTTTTCCCGGGATATCTGGTAAAAATTATTGTTCTTGTGATCGGTACAATCGTAGGTGCGAAGCTATCACTAGTTCATAACCTCGAAGCCATACCATCGTGGCAAAAACATGCGAAAGCACTTGCGAGATGGATGGATGCTCTGTGGCCATTTTTCTCACGCCCGTGAGACATGGCCATATGTATGATTTGCCGCAATTCTACTGCGAGTTACTGTCATTTTCACGGATATCAGTTGCTCCACCACCTATCTCACGGTCGTGAGACATATTCACAGCTGAAGCGTTACCACGATTTCGCCGGGAGCGGGTGCAATTTTCTAGAATGGCACTTGCTCCCAATGAGATCACGCGGTCGTCCTTATGACAAACTTTTCATTATATAGTTGAAAGTTTGTCATAAGGACAACCGCAGGATTTCGCCGGGAGCGGGTGCTAATCTGAAAAATTGCACCCGCTCCCAGCGAAATCGCGGTAAAATTTCAGCTGTAACCACGTCTCACGACCGTGAGATAGGTGGTTACAGTCTGCGACGAACTCAATACGATGGTCCAGCAAAAGTCTCGTGCACCCTGAGGATACGGAGCGACCCAAGGACGACCGCCTTCTGCATTTTCCCCGCAAGTGTCTCAGCATTTTTTTGACACGCAGGGATGCTTTTCAGGCTATTAACCAGTGAAACCTTGGCACTTCCAAGAGCGCCGATGATCAAGACGATTAGCTTAACAGAATATTCCGGGTATAACCGTCGCAACTCCCTTATAAGGTCTTTATACCTCTCTTTCTTTTCTTTCTCCTTGGCTGTGACGTTTTTGTCAGCTGGTGCCGAAAATTCGATAACGAACATGGTTCGTTTCTCGAAGTCAAGGAGAACTATGTCAGGCCTCGAGTGCGCAACAGAAACAATTGTCGAGAATATGAAGTTCCAGTATATGCGGCACTTCTCATTTTCGACAATTGACTCTATTTCTCTAGGAGCGTTTAGCGGAGAGGTATTTGGGCTAATGCCATAAGAGTGACAGAGATGGTAATAAAGCACTCTTAGTGCCGCATTGTGCCTTTGGATGTAGGTCGTTCCCGCATGAGTTGGACAACTAGATAGTATGTGTCCTAGATGCTCGGGGTGTGCATGACACGCTCTGCAACTATCATCGGGAATGTCTTGGCTCAAAATGTGGCGACGGTATGCTAGAGTGGAAATGACACCGTCTTGAC
>CAKNYM010023708.1:0-10987 GCA_932195095.1 Andricus curvator
CCGAAGTACATCCTGGAGCTATACACCGGTTTCCGTCTTTTCTTTTCTTTTCAACTATTTCCGTGTTTTTTATTTTCTTTTCTTTTGGAGGGTCTTTTTCGTTCTTAATTTCCCCCATAATTTCGAATTAAAATCATTTGTCAAAAAACTTGCTATTAGATAAAAATGGTAAAAAAAGGAGCCTGCCTATACATCTGACATGTATTTGTTGACAAATTCAGGTTTACATGCCACCCAGCGCCACCTACAACTCAGCTTACGCTAAGAAGCTACGTGAACTAACGTCAATGCATAGGGCTGGTAAAAGCAACTGCTCTGCGTCATCGTTTAGTAAAAGCCACTACTCTACCTCATCGTTTAGTAAAAGGAACTACTCAGCTTCATCCCCTCCCTCTTCTCCCACCTCATCCCATGGACGATGCCTGTTTGTGTGAATCGGACGCGTGTGTAGTGCTGAACGTATTACCGTGCGCTTCGGAGTATGTAGAGGAAATAACGTTGTGTGGTGTTTTTTTCGTGAACTAGTTCTGTGTTGGTGAATGGGAATGGACATGCTTATATCAAGCTGGGGCTTTTCTGCGTATGTGCAAGTATTTGAAGGTAAGTTCCAAATGTAGTTGGAATGATCAACGCGGTGACACGCTTCTCATACTAACCTCAAACTTTGTTTCGTACTTTTTTTTGCCCAACTCACGTCCACACAAATTAAGATATCAAAAGTTCAAACTTTTGAAGCTCAAATGGTAGGCAATAAAGAACGTTTGTATATTTCTAAATGTTTATAATTAGAAAACAAAAATTATCAACCTTTAGGAATATACAAGCGTTCCTTAGTGTCGACGTGAGTTGGGCAGTGTACAACTTCTGTTTCTAAATTTAATTCTTCGTCATGTAATAAAATATTATTCATCTGATTTACAGATAATAAGATTGACGTGCCCACTCTTTATTTATTAAATTTTGAGGCACTGGGCGTTTTAATTCCTCCAATAGGGGATAGGCTCAAATTTTTGAGTAAACTCGAAGATTTTAAGAAGGATAGAGAGGAATGTATAAGAAGAAATATTCATCACAATGGTATACTCTACGTTCATTTTTTGTTAAAATGAATTTTTTTTCGTTGCAGGTGATTGTTGATGTTTTAGACGAGGAGGGGCTTCTGTGTACGAAAACTCCAGAATTTCCAGAGCTTTCACAGTCTTGACTTATTAACGAGTCCTCTGAGGCGTCTACGGTGGATCAGAGAAAGAGGCCCGTACCTGGCCCTGAACCCCGAAGTATCAGGAGAAGGGTAGATGAGCCTACTTTTGTAAGTATATATTTTCAGGAAAAACTTTTAACTTTTGATTTTAAATTATTATTATTTTTTCTCAAATATTTACATTAACGGATTTGCGCATTTTTTAATTCTTATCACAGCTAACTTCCTCTAAATCATACGTTTTTTCTTTTCTATAGAACCCTGTTTTGGAGTACCTCAAATGTCCTAAAGGAGAAAGGGTATTCAACAATTACTTTGGGACTGAGCGTTCACCAAAACCAATTGAAGAGCAGAGCTTGGATGTGACTCATCAAAATTTGCTCGTGGAAATCATAGTAGACAATGAATTGAAGACTTCGAACACTGAGTAAGTTAATAATTTTTCCTGTGTTGTTTTTTTTTTCTCGTGCAATTGATACAATTATATTCATTTATTTATGATATAATAGTGATGGGATTTCAAATATTCATTTGCTTCCTGACAGAGGAGGGCCAATGCGTTTTCTAAATTTCAGAGTTGGGGGGAGGAGTCTAGCTATTTTGATGCAACTTGATGAAAATTCATTTGTGGGTGAGTTAGATTTATGGTTAAAATAGTTTTCCAAAATCAAAATATTTATATTCTAAGAAAAAATATGCTATTGAGTAAAAAATAAAATCATTCTTTTTAAATCTAGTGCCCCTTTACAATTTTTTTTTTCTCTTTGAATATTGAATTCTGAAGATTTTGGAAAACCATTTCAACTATAAACTTCTACACTCACCCAATTCAAAGGTTTCATAAAAATGAAAAAATCTACATTCAGGAAATGGATTGACCCATGAAGCTTTATATTCATTTACAGTAATTTAAAAATGGTTCTGTTGTAGTGAACATTTTTTTTTTAATTATTCATAGTTAATGTAAAAGAATAGTAAACATTTCTTGCTTCGAGACGAATGCTTGGACCTCTAATATCAATATGCTTGCTGAGAGAGGCGCATAAATATTCTCTATCTTCCACGTTCCCTAATATTTATTTTATCTAAAATCATTGAACTAAATACCGATTTACTATAATTCTTAGTTATCAAAATTTCCAACTTATCTAATTTTTATTCTTCCGAATTACCATTTGACGTAATTTTTATTTTACTGAGTTATGATTTGACATAATTTCTGTAATACCGAATTACTATTTTACGTAAGTTTCATTTTTCGTAATTACTATTTGAAATTATTATCATTCTTTCAAATAAACACGTAACCTAAAATTCATTGAAATTAAACGCTATCTGTCATAATTCCCATATCAATGCCCCTGAAGATGGCACCGCAATTTTGGAAAATGGTATACATTTTTTATGGAATCGTTTTTTGCTGGTTAGATAGCGTTTGATAGTCAACATTTGTCGTTTGATAGTCAAAATTTGAAAAGTTATGGCCTTTTCAAAATTGGGGTGCCAGCTTCACACTTGCACCCCACATTTTAATATTTTTTAAAAATTCTTTTTGGATTTGTAAGTTAGTCGTTATATAGTGTTTAATAATCAATTTTCGTCGTTAGATAGTCAAAATTGTAGCCTTAAATAATTATACATTATAAAGCCCAAACTTGTAGTTATTTATAACTACAAGAAAACTATCCACCTAGAAACACTACCCGAATCGGGTAGTGTCACGCCTACCCTGAAAGGGAAATGGCTTAATGGTATATATACAACGATTTATACAGTAAACGCTAACGCATTCTGTATTTACGCATCACAATAATGTTCTAAATAAACATTTCAGAAAGTCTAATTAAAATCTACGTATTATTGCAAGTACATAAAATTCTGTAATAAATAATTGGTTGCTTTTTTTAATCAAATATTTTTTGGTTGTTATTTTCAACAATAAACGTATTTCGATATTTCTATTTAAAGACATAAAGACATAACTTTAGGTTCGAATAGTAGTCTTTTCTTAATTTTTTATAGAAATCTGGATATTTAAAAATTCAAGTGGATTGAATTTAAGTCTCTTGGAAATTAAAAGATAACGTAGTCCGATAATTCAGAACTTTCTAGTGATAAGATTTTGCACTATGTATTTTGCACTTACGTATCACAATAATGTTTTTAATACACATTTGAGGACATCTAATTAAAATCTACGTAGCACATAAACTTATCTGATAAATAATTTGTTGGTTTTTCAATTCAGACCTTTTCTAAAGCGATATATCAACAACAAACGATTCCCTACACAAATTTTGAACTTTTCCTAATCATATTCTTAATTATAACACTTACAATTTTGACTATCAAACGACAAAAATTGATTATCAAACACTATCTAACGACCAAGTAACAAATCCAAAAAGCATTTTTGGAAAATATTAAAATGTGGGGTGCAAGTGTGAAGTTGGCACCCTAATTTTGAAAAGGCCATAACTTTTCAAATTTTGACTATCAAACGACCAATGTTGACTTTCAAACGCTATCTAACCAGCAACAAGCGATTCCATAAAAAATGTATACCATTTTCCAAAATTGAGGGCATCCCATATCATCGAAACCGCATACGAATTTCGCGACATTATTTAGCCAATCAGAATGCCGGATGCCATTTGAGAAAGATTTTTCCATGCAGTTCTGATGACATAGGGATTATGGCAGATGCCACTTCATATAATGAATTTTAGGTTATGCGCTTATTCGGGGGAAAATCAATAGTAATTCGGCATTATGCAAGTTATGTTCAATTAGAATTCAGTAAAATAAAAATTATGTGAAATGGTGATTCGGAAAAATAAAACTTAGAACAAATAGCGAATCGGAAAAAATACAAACTAGGTAAATTGATAATTAGGATAATTAAAAATTACAGCAAATTGCTATTCCGTCAAATTATTTTAGGTAAAACAAGTATAAGGAAAACAGAATTTGCGAAATGTCCATTCGCCTCATGCTTGCTATAATTATTACAGTGAAGGAGCAAAGTGCTCATCAAATGAGCACCATATAATTATAAATTAGGTTATTTCACAATCACTATTTTAAAGTTTTGATGAAATGTATTATATTAAAGAATCAACAGAGTGTGCAGAAGTCTAGGCGAGTCTCAAAAAAATGGGTGGCCACTGCAGAAGAAATCACAGAAGGTTTTCTTCTACATGTAAAGGTATATATTTAAGGACAAATATTTATTTTTTAAATAATGTAAAATACTATTATATTATACTTATCATTTAATGTTTTTTATCTTTTATAGGTTATAGATTCCTGTGATGCGGAAATCAATAGGATAATTAAACGAGCTCAGACCTACAACCTGCATGTCTCGCCTTTTGCAGTTGTTGTGGGAACCGACATCGACAATATCACGGACTCTTATATTTGTCTTGATGGCGTGCAGTTCCGAGTAGCTTCTCCTCTACACGCAATTGACCAAACCTTCAAGGCTATCGATGCGTTACATGCAGTCTATCAGCAGCAGAGTGTTTCTACGTGGATGCTGTTACAACGGGTAATGTACGATTTGTCTACAGAATGGGACCCAGCGTGTAGCGTGGTAGAGGGGTTATTGCGCAAATTTATATAAAATAGATTTTTTCACTACCTATTTTGTGTTATAATTGTTTTGTTTTTAACTTGAATTTTTCTTGGATAAAATTGGTAAAAATGCCTCGTTGTACCATTTGCGGAGAGTACAAGGTTTCTATTAATTCCTTAAAATTACATTTAAAAATATTTCACACAAATCACGATGATTCTTTCAAATGTAAGGAGGCAAATTTCTACCGAACTTTTAAAGGTTGGAAACAGTTTCGGAGGCACCTAATACTTGTTCACAAGGTTAATCCGTCCGATACTGTCACTTTGAGCCAAGGTCCTGAAGAGTTTAGTGTAGACGTTGTTGGTCCATCTAATTCAGAATATGCCCCTTTAACACCTGACGATAGAGATGTTTCGGAAACATCAGAAGCTTCAGCAGCTCCAAGCTTAACAGAGGTTGAAAGTCATGTTCGATCTCTAGCTTTGAATCTCGTCTGTAAGCTTTACGCTAACCCCAAACTACCTCGAAACCACGTCCAAGAAGTACTAGGAGACGTAGGTGAGTTGGTAGACGATATATTGACGACAATCAGGCCTTGTTTTCAAATGGAAAACGATACCAGAGATTATGAAAGTTGTTGCGAAAAAGTTCAAAGTGCAGTCATGAAACCTTTTCGAAACACTTTATCTACTGAATATCGGAGAATGAAAGTTATTGAGGAGACAAACCATCTCATCAAGGCCCGTGATTATGTTGTTGGGGATAGTCTCGATAACGTTTCACGCGAAAATATGGTAATTCAAGATAGAATCAGTGTAACAGCAGAATTCATCCCAATACGAGAAGTCCTGACACAATTTTTCTCTTTGCCAGAAGTTATGAGTAAAACTCTGGAATATTTAACATATCTTGAAGCAGAGAAGGAAACGGGCATTTATTCTAACTTCGTACAAGGTCAATTATGGGAAGAAAAATTAAAAGAATTCGAGGATAAGTTTGTTCTTCCAATATTCATCTACTACGATGATTTTGAAATAAATAATCCCCTAGGATCCCATGCAGGAGTGAATAAGTTAGGTGGTGGTGTTTACTTCTCAATACCTTGCTTGCCTCCTGAATATCGGTCAAGAATAGAAAATATTTTCACTGCTGCCCTATTTAACTCAAACGATAGAAAAACATCTCCAGACATGATCCGCCCATGATCTGCTCGAGGGAGTGTGCAGGTATGTCATGCAACATACTTTGCACTATCTCATTTGTGGACGTACTAAAACCTTAAATCTTGATCGATTGAATGCAAAAATGAAATCATTAAATTATGAAAAGAATGGTTTTAGTAACAAGCCGCCCCTTCTGAGATATGATAAGGTGAATCAGAAGAAGTTGTCCATGTCTGCAAGTGAAATGCACACCTTCATTTTAGTATTTCCGATGCTTGTCGAAGATTTAATCGAAGGTGGCATTGACATGGAGCAGGAAATCTGGCAATTATTCTCCCTGCTGAGACAAATCATGCATATTTGTTTCGCGAAATCTCTGAGAAGAGACATGATTGACGTATTTGATTCTCTCGTGAACCAGCATCATAATTTGTATCTAAAATTATTTAATGATACATTAAAGCCAAAGTTTCATAATATGAAACACTACTCACAAATTATGCGACTGTCTAATCCTTTGTCTGATCTCAATCTATTGCGATATGGCTCAAAGCATAGAGAATTGAAATATATTGCCTCTTCAACAACTTCACGAAAAAATCCCTGTCACACTATCGCCGTTAAGGAACAACTGCGATTGTGCTATCGCCTCATTGGCAAGCGTGGCTTAACATCTGAATTTGAGTTGGGAGATGGTGATACCCTAGATAGCGTAACATTACGTGTGCAGTTAACTGAATTTCAGGAATCTGTTCCTGACAACTTTTCAGGGCCTTGCTTAGATGTTGCGTGGGTGCAAATCAATGGAACTAAGTACAAAGTTGGTTCAATTGTAGCTACTGATATCGATCTTGAAGGCTTCGTAGAATTTGGCAAAATTGTTAATATTTTCGCCAATGAAGAGGACCGAGTCCTTTTTGCCTGCGAGAAGACCATAGTAAAATCTTTCATTGAAGAGTTGCATGCATATGAAGTGATTAACTCTTACGAAAAGATATGTTGTTTGGTTGAGAAGTTGATATCTCCCTATTTAGCAATCCATCATTGTTTAAACGGCGGACGAGATATTTTGTCACTGAGACATGCTTTATAGTTACCATAAATATATGTCTATATTTGTATATAATTATGTAACAAAATATTAATATGTATTATTGTTTACTAAATGTATTTTATTTTTAATATGATTTCAACAGCATATTGAACAATAAATTATGTAATAATTAATGATTAATTATTAATAATTGGGATTATAGTAAAATCTTTCATTGGAGAGTTGCATGCATATAAAGTGATTAACTCTCACGAAAAGAGATGTTGTTTGTCTGAGAATTTGATATCTCCCTATTTAGCAATCCATCATTGTTTAAACGACGGACGAGATATTTTGTCACTCAGACATGCTTTATAGTTACCATAAATATCTGTATATATTTGTATATAATTATTTAACAAAATATTAATATGTATTATTGTTTACTAAATGTATTTTATTCTTAATATGATTTCAACAGCATATTGAACAATAAATTATGTAACAATTAATAAATAATTACTTTTAATTGGAACCTCTCCTTATAATTAATTAATAATTAATTATTTTCAATTGAAACTTTACTTAATAATTAATTCATATATAATTATTAAGTAAGACATAATTGAAAATAATTGATATTTGTCAATATAATAACTAGGCTTAAGTGGATTTTACTAAATAAGTATCGCTTGCGCAGTAGGAATTACATTTCGCTTTGTACATCCTACTAAACAAGAATCGTTCACGCGACCGCTTGCTTCGTGAATTCTACTAAACGATAATGGTCAGTGCGGCCGCATGCGCGGTAGACACTACGTTTCCCCTTCGTGAATTCTACTAAACGAGAATGGTCAGTGCGACCGCATGCGCAGTAGACACTACGTTTCCCCTTCGTACATTCTACTAAACGACAATGGTAAATCCAACTCTAGCTAGTCTGTCCATAATATACTACTCCGTTTAGTAGATCTCACCCTTACTACGGTGAGAGCTACCAAACATTTTTCTCCGTGCACGCAAGCGTAGTCATCACTTTAAAATATTTCAAAAAATATACTCTAGTTTCTCCTTCCTCCCAGCGGACACGTTCTGTAAATGTTACATAACATAATTACATAATTACAGAACATGAATGTCACACTGTTCTCTAACGCTGTTACTGTAAGGATACGTAACAGTTCTGGAATTCTGTAATGTAACTAATATAGAACAGAGTAATAGAACTGTTATGTCACTAGAATGTGACACGTGTTCCAAGAACGGAACCTTAAGGTCACACTGTTCTGTAACGCTCTTACTGTAAGGATATGTAGCAGTTCTGGAATTCTGTAATGTAACTAATATAGAACAGAGTTATAGAACTGTTATGTCACTAGAATATCACACGTGTTCCAGAAACAGAACATAAAGGTCATACTGTTCTGTAACATTGTTACTGTGAGGATACGTAACAGTTTTGGAATTCTGTAATGGAACTGATATATCACAGAGTGATAGAACTGTTATGTGACTAGAATGTCACATGTGTTCCAGGAATGGAACATAAAGGTCACACTGTCTTGCAACGATGTTACTGTAAGGATATGTAACAGTTCTGGAATTATGTAATGTAACTAATATAGAACAGAGTGGTAGAACTGTTACGTCTCTAGAATGTGACACGTGTTACAGAAATGGAACATAATGGGCACACTGTTCTGTAACTATCTTAGACCAGTTTCGTGCTGATGGTCGGGTGCAGTAAGTGACTTAAACTGGATAAGAATACGCCGACAACAGGGCCAAATATCGTTCAAAGTCGGGCCAACCGAGAAGAAAATATGTTATTTTATAACATTTTATTTTTCAATTTGCACCTTACCATTTTTTTAACCCACCTTCTCATAATATGTCTAAAATCAAGAAATAATAAATATATATTCCTGAGGTCATTCAACAAAAAAGCATGGCTGAGATTTTGTAACGAACGTTCAAACGGTTCGATAGCGCAATTGTCTAAGGCATCGGCTAGGTACATACGAGTTAGGTATTTTAGGTAGGGTTCGAATCCCCAGCGAGTGCGATTATTCAACGGGTGTAAGCGTTCACATTACACGCAAATAGAAACCGCATAGAAACCTTTTAACCTCCCAGTAAGAGAGGCCAAAAAACCCTTCATCTCCTCTTAGATTCTATATAAAAACCCCTTACAAACCTTATAAGATCCTTGTAAAACCCCAGTACACCCCGAATTAGATCCATTTAGAGACATTTCAGATATACATTACACGCACATAGAAACCTTTTAAACTCCCAGTAAGCGAGGACAAAAAACCCTTTGTTTACTTTTAAGTCCCTATAGGATCCACTTACAAACATCATGAGATCCATAGTATAATCTCTTTCAAACTTCAGATATACATTACACGCACATAGAAACCTCATAGAAACCTTTTAAACTCCCAGTAAGCAAGGACAAAAAACCCTTTGTTTACTTTTAAGTCCCTATAGAATCCACTTACAAACATCATGAGATCCATAGTATATGCTCTTTCAAGCATGGAACAAAACCCTCTTTGAAAAATCATAGGAATCCTTAAATTCCTAAATCTATAAGGATTCTGAGAGCATTATAGGAGGGATTTTTAGCAGGGTAGTTTCTGCTTGTGAATCTGTGACTTTCAGAGTAGGTAATAAATGGACCTACTTTCAGTGTTGAATTTTTTGACGCTGGTAAAACTAAAAGTATAGAAACTGTTAAAAATTCCTTTTTCCAACGTAATCTCGCGTCTTGAAATTTGATAATTGATAACGCGGCGTACTTGCTCAGTTCTGACATAGTATAAGTACAAGTAATTCTAAAGTTTCAAAGTTGCGGAGAATAATGAAAAAAATTGGTAAAATTACAATTATTTGTAAAAGAGTGTTTCAGAACGGTATAAATTATGGAAAAATTTATTTACAAAATTGATAAAAAATATAGTATATATAAATATACAATAAATAGGATATATTGAGTTTAATTAATAATAATCTTTTGAGGAGGGGAATTTTTTCCTTTCTTTTAATATGAAATATATTTTTATAACTTTTCAAACTACAATTTATTATAACTTTGAGTAAAACATTTATCTGTTTTTAATTCCATATATCATATTTTGAATATATTTACATATATAATAAATTTAAAGGTTCTATTTTTCGGCGCATATTGTTTGCGCGCGTGAAATATCGAGCATGATCTCTCGAAGTGCCCCTTATGCCTCGTGTCAAAGATATATATGTTGCTCATGTTCAAAGAACTCTCTGCCCGTGATATTTTGTGTACATCTTTTCTCAACGATAAAATTTGTGTGGAAAAATACGAATAATGTTTTCGGAAAGGTAAGTTATTTTCAGTCCTATTATTTGGAATAAAATGTTTTTGCACTTACATCGAAAATCGGTAAATTTAAATTGAGGTTAGAATTTCACGTCCAACCGTTAGGATGCCGGTAGAGGCATTGGAGCTCAATTATTATATTAAGAAACTAACAATTAATAATAACAGTACTTAAGGGCATGCTCTTCGGACCAAACCAGTCCTCGATTATGAATTTTTTTTGGTGTTCACCATGTCCAAACGCAATGATATATCGCTCTCAAAATTTGGAATATAGGAAATGAGACAATAAATTGCGTTTGTATATTAAGTTTGAGTAATAATTTTGTAAAAAATTATTCATGTAAAAAATAAATGTGTAATATTATTTTCATTTTTTTGGTGCTCACTACGTCCACAGGGATTGAGATATCGTGTTTAGAATTTGAGCGATTAAATAAAAAGCACTAAAGAACGTTTGTATACATCAATATGTTTATAATTTCAAAGAAATTTTATTTATGAATTAATAAAATAGGATATTACCACTCGAGTCGAGCACTTTGCAGGTAATGTTTGGTTTGATGCATTTCAGATTTTTTGATTCGCGTATGTTGATAACTGACACAAATTTTGGACTAAATCGTCTAAACATTTTAAAAAA
>CAKNYM010023717.1:0-15347 GCA_932195095.1 Andricus curvator
GATTGAAGTCGGGCACGGAGGGTTTCATTTTGGCATGTCAAGACAGTGTCATTTCCACTCTAGCATACCGTGGCCACATTTTGAGCCAAGACATTCCCGATGATAGCTGCAGAGCGTGTCATGCACACCCCAAGCATCTAGGACATATACTGTCTAATTCTCAAACTCATGCGGGAACGAACTACATCCAAAGTCACAATGCGGCACTAAGAGTGCTTTAATACCATATATGTCACTCTGACGGCATTAGCCCAAATACATCGTCGCTAAACGCTCCTAGAGAAATAGAGTCAATTGTCGAAAATGAGAAGTGCCACATATACTGGAACTTCATATTCTTGACAATTGTTTCTGTTGCGCACTCGAGGCCTTTCACAGTTCTCCTTGACTTCGAGAAACGAACCATGTTCGTTATCGAATTTTCAGCACCAGCTGACAAAACGTCACAGCCAAAGAGAAAGAAAAAAAATAGAGGTTCAAAGACCTTATGAAAAGCATCCTTGCGTGTCAACAAAATGCTGAGACACTTGCGGGGAAAATGCTGCCACTCCCGGCGAAATCCTGCGATTGTCCTATTTCGATATAAGCAGTAATTCCAAATTTCTGCCGAAGACTTTTCCATCTGTTTCCGTCAAAACTTTTTTTCATAATAACACTTCCGATACGTATTTTAAAACAAAAATTTGATTACATCACTATTTCTACAAACAAAGAAACTCATTTTATGCAAGAAACTAATATGAAAATCAACAAACTCGGCCGTTTTTTGTAATTGACACCATTCCTCACACCGACACCACACCCCACTCGCCCCTATTAAATTTCGACTTTGAACATTATAATTTCATTTATTTTGATTAAAAAAATTTCAATTTGCAAATTAAAATGCTGAATTTTGATGTATAAATGAGAATTGAACGATTATTAATTTGAAACTACTTAAAATTAAAATAATTCAACTTAACAGTATTTATGTATAAAAACTTTCCTATATCATAATTCCAATTTGAAGAGAAAAAGAAGAAATTTTACTATTTATTTTTTTGTGGTGTATACAAATACGACATTTTTTGCCGTATTTTAATCTTGTAGTACGGCATTTTAGTGACTGGTCACAGAAGAGTGATCCTGAGGATTTTTGATTCGAATCTGAAGTGCTGCCATCTACGAGACAATTCGGAAATAAGTGATGAAGTGTATTATTATAGGAATAGTGAAGTGATAAGAAATTCTTTAGTGTGCTTTTAGTGTATAATGTTCTTGATTATATGACACTTTGTGCGTATTCATAACTTAATATTCCTCATTTTATGATGAAATAGTAAAATATTGTACTATTTTTCCATAGCAGCAAAAAATATTATCGGAACAAAAAGTTCCTTATTGACATAAAAATTTGCCAGAGCTCAATACCCGACCTAATTTTTTCCAAATTGGAAGAGGAACTTTTTTTATACATTTGTATTGAGTTGAAGGCGGGCAAATTATATATTTTTAACATTTTTGTTCAGTTTGAAAGGAGGAAATTTTGGTTCTAATTATTTTATGAATTAGCAGAAGGATCATTTTTAATTTTTCACATTTTTGTTGAGTTCAAGGTAAGAATTTTTTCTTTTCACATTTTGCCTGAATTGGGAGAGGCTCTTTTTTTCTTTTCAAAATGTTTATTGAGTGGACGGGGGCAAGTTTAGAGTTTTTAGCATTTAGATGGAAGACGAAACTTTTCATTTTCAATTTTATACTGCATGGAAAGGGGGATTAGTTTTAATTCACAGCATTGAAAATAATAGCGTGGATTTATATGTTTTAACCAGAAGCACTAAGTCACGAAATTTTATAAAATTCGTGTTTGTTCGATTCTTGTAGTGTTTTTTATGCACTTCAAAGCGGTGCTACTGAAACTAACCTTATTTTTTTCGTAGCATCAATATTTTCGGAGATATTCAAGATTTAATGTTCAATATCACATAAAAAATGAAAAAATCATATTGCGCAAGTGAAAATACTTAAAAAAATATATGTTCATGTTCAGAAACATAAGGTCATAGTAAATGCATTAGGCTTAAATTTTAACCTTATTAGAAACCTGTAGCATTTCCGGTTTGTTCGACACAAGGTTTCAGAAACAGCCAAAAAATGGATTTTTTCCATTTTTAAACCTGTCTTTTTTGAAAAACACAAAAAGATATAACATTTTCACCTTCAGGTTCGTATTTTGCACAAAAAACAGACTGAAATGTCCCATTAATTAATTATAAACAAAATCTTGTTACCTGGAGAAATCTTTAAACTGTCGAATTTATAATTATGAGAAGTTGTTGGCTCCAGAAGCTACGATCATGGTTCTTTAAAGCAACTAATCTAGACGCAACCGTAAAATGTACGTTAGGGCGTATCGAAAAAAATAAAGTTGTTTGCGCGAAGTTCTAATAGCAATGAAAACTTTCTTTTGGGAGTAAGAACCACTCCCCTAAAGTTTCATAAAAAGAAAAAAATTCCTTCTGTCTCCGCATCGTAGATATAGCTAAAAATCACAAAAAACGAAGCACTTCTTCAAATTTGAACAGCAAAAAATTATTTTTTTAGATTTGAATTATCAATAAAAATAGTTCAAAGCAAGTCGATTTATACCTGTACAGCGATAATTCCATTAAAATATTTTTTACCCTCCCTAATTCACTTTGAAGTTTAAAAAAATCGAAAAAAGTCGACTTTTTCGCGATTTTCTTAGATTCATGGTAAATTTCTGGACTATTTGACCATATAATGTGTGATATACGTTAATCAGAATGTATTTGCAATATGTTGCAACAATAATATATAAGGAATGTTGACATTAAAATAATTTTCATTGACTTTGAATTACAAGAAAATATTTGAAAGTGATATATTGCTCTTTATTTGACAATAAAATTAATTTTCGGTATATAAATTATCAGCAAAAATAGTTCGGAGCAAGTAGATTTGTACTTGCATAGCAAAAAATGATTCAAATATTTTTTACCCTACCTAAGTGACCTTGAAATTTCAAATAGTCGAAAAAATTGCCGTAACTCTAAGAAAATAGCGAAAAAGTCGATTTTTTTCGATATTTTGGAATTTCAAGGTCACTTAGGTAGGGTAAAAAATATTTGAATCATTTTTTGCTATCGAAGTACAAATCCACTTGCTTCGAACTATTTTTTCTAATAATTTTTATACCAAAAATTAATTTTATTATCAAATAAAGAGCAATATATCACTTTTAAATATTTTCTTGTAATTCAAAGTCAATGAAAATTATTTTAATGTCAGCATTCCTTATATATTATTATTGGAACATATTGCAAATACATTCTGATTAACGTATATCACACATTATATGGTCAAATAGTCGAGAAACTTACCATGAAGCTAAGAAAATAGCGAAAAAGTCGACTTTTTTCGATTTTTTTAAACTTCAAAGTGAATTAGGGAGGGTAAAAAATATTTTAATGGAATTATCGCTATACAGGTATAAATCGACCAGCTTTGAACTATTTTTATTGATAATTTAAATCTCAAAAAAAATTTTTTGCTGTTCAAATTTGAAGGAGTGCTTCGTTTTTTGTGATTTTTAGCTATATCTACGATGCGGAGACAGAAGGATTTTTTTTTATGAAACTTTAGGGAAGTGTTTCTGACTCCCTAAAGAAAGTTTTCATTGCTATTAGAACTTCGCGCAAACAACTTTATTTTTTTCGATACGCCCTAGTGTACGTCATCCACTCCTGTTCCTTCTGTCCTAGAAGGTAAGCACTAGTCGAAAATTGCGCGAGTTGACATCGCACAACACAGTTGTTCGGAGTCCAGTCTCTAGCCGTTGATGGCTTTACGCAGCAGACGGGACAGTTGCAGGTGAAGCTTTCACCTCTGGATACTTCTTTAGAGCTAACATTCAATTTTAGAATGGCCATAACACGCTGAAAAAACTAGTTCTTGTCCGATCACTGAAGTTAAGCAGCGTTGGGCGCGGTTAGTACTTGGATGTGTGACCATTCGAGAATAATGCGTGCTGTTGGCCCGTCGTGGGTGTGGTGAGCCCACACTTTTAGTTATTTACTACAAGAAACTATCCACCTAGGAACACTACCCGAATCGGGTAGTGTCGAGCCTACCCTGAAAGGGAAATGGCTTAATGGTATACTATAATGGTATATAAGAAACAGTGTTGACGGACCACATGAAGTGACCCCAGAAGAACAGCCTTTTGCATCCGGTTCACGATGGACTGAGCCTGACGCTGGCAAGCCTGAATCTTGTTGAGTTGGCTGAGAAATGAAGCGTGCATACCTCCAAGGCAGTCGATTATGAAAACTACAAAATGGACTTCATAGCCTTGGTACAGCCTGCTAAGCTCGAAAAGAATTGCTATATATTTGGCCCGTTTTTTCCTTTTCTGCCGTGATATCACCATCCGTAGGTACCGAGAATTTAATCACGTAAATGATATTTGTCTTCAGATATTGGAGGGCAATCTCAGGGAAGGCGGTAACTACATCAATACCATAGAAGTGCCGAAGATGATAATACAACACTTTTAGAGTCGCATTGTGTCTCTCTGTGTACCCGTAGCGTGCATACTTCGAGCATCCACTGAGAGCATGTCCAAGTGTTCCTGGCTCTTGCTTACACGCTCGGCAGTTGGTATCGTCTACAGGCACATTCATTATGCGCTGACTTTTTCGATGATGTTCTAGGTACGAAGTAAGGAACATGGTGTAGTTTGCAGTTCGTCTTTTACCGCTGTTGCCAGTACGCATGTTTCACATTCCTCCATATTGTCTTCATTTCATGCCTTAGCTCGCTATACTTATGGATCTTGGTTTTATAGGTCGCCTGAAAATTCCGGTTAAGTGGACAGGCAATATCGATGATGTAGAATCTTTCGCTTTTTTCCTCTCGTATCACGATGTCAAGTCGATTGGCTCGGATGCAATGATCCGTCTGGATAGTAACATCCCAATATAAGATCTTATCTTCGTTTTCTAAAGCCGGCATTGGAATGTATCTATAGAAAGGCATCAATTCTGTTGAGAGTCCTGGGTTTAGGGCAAATTGTTGATGTATAATGCCCGCCACATCATTATGTCTGTGCGTATATTCTCTTTGAGTCATTACGCGACAACCATCAATAATGTGCTTGATGGATTCGTTGTTATTTCCACATAGTCGACACCTGTCAACCACGTCTTGATGTAACACTTGTTTGCGATAATTTCTGGTGCTAACAACCCTGTCATGAATCGCAATGACAAATCAGTCCTTTTCTAGAAACAGGACGGATAAGGTCTCATTATTATTATTATGGCCCACCTTCCACCTTCTATATTCTCTAACTCTATATCCTGCTTGCGCATTCGTCATAATTTGCGTGTATACACACTGGAGAGCCCGTCTATATGGATCCGACAGTTACAATGAAGAGCCCTATAGGGATCCAAGATTCATCCTGGAGAGCCCGTTTATAGGTTTACAAAATTCATCCTGGAGAGACCGTTTATAGGGGTCCAACATTTATACTGGAGAGCCCGTTTATAGGAATCCAAACATTCATCCTGGATAGCCCTATAGGGATCACACATTCATACTGGAGAGCCCATATACAGGGATCCATCTTTCTTACAAACGCTTGTTCCAATGCCAATGACTGAGACTAACACGCACACCGACATACCCAGATGCAAAAAAAGTCAAAAATATAAAATGTGATTATCACAGTCATCTGCCGTGTACGCGGGATGGCCAAAGAAGGCGATTTAGCCGCTGTCACGTCCCGAGAAGAAGGCGAGGGTAGTATGGAAAATTGAGAAAGAGAGAGACCACTGTGCTGATTATGTCAGGCTGGTAAGACCTGACCAATTATTTGTTTGTGTGCTTTTGTATCAGCCCTACGCGGACTTTGTCAGTTTACAGTGTTTAAATAAAAGGTATAATTCAGATAGTTTAGAATTTACATTTTTATTAGAAATAAGAACAGATAAATAGTTATAATGGGTATAATAAAAACTTACCTTTCTACGCTGAAAAGGGCAAGAGAGGTGTGTTGTCAATTGGATCTCCGGATATGCTGTAGAGCAGCGACGGAACTCTACCAGATATTTGTGTGAGTTACTTGGAAGTGACTCAGATAGTGAAAAGATGTACAAGCACTTTTCACTAGTTGTAGTGCAATTCACGGTCCTAGGCAGCTACCGAATCCACACTTGAGTTCCTTTCTTCACGAACGTGTAACACAGCGGGCTTTATTCGCAATAGACTTATACGACGACCAAAGGTCTCAGCCGAAGGGACTTCAGTACAATGCTCGATAATACGTTAACTATTTTGAATTGATCTTTAAAGTGTACGGCTTAATCAGAGTAGTGCGAATTCTATGTGCTATCTTAATTATATTCAGTTTATCTAGTCAGACACTTTCCGTTACCGTGTGTCTGACTATTTACATAATATAAGCACTAAGCACATACTTATGTATTTCAAGACTAGTTCAAAATTAATAAATCATTCACGTGATAATGCGAACTATGCATTGCACTAGTGAGTGATTATGTAAATAGTCAGACACACGGTAACCGAGAGTGTCTGACTAGATACACTGAATATAATTAAGATAGCACATAGAATTCGCACTACTGAAAGAACACGAGAGGAGGCAAAAGATCATCGCTAGTATTAGAAAACGGAAGATATTAGTCACGCGCACATGGCTCCTAAACTCGCTGGCGCGGAATCATAACATTCAATACCATTACTCAGCACCCAGCCTCGCCCAACGTTTAATAAAACATACTGATATGTATAAACATGGAGCAGACTAGATACGGGCAATATTATCAATAGGGTCGTGCTGATTTCAAAAGTTCGTACGTGACATTCAGCACGTATTCATCGCCCCTATCCCTAGCATGGAGAACCCATCATATATAAACCTTCATATATAAGTCTTTACGTATCAAGCAGCCATACTGTTCACTCGATCTACGAATAACGAATCGCTCTGATAAGGTCACGTCCTTTATCTCATTGTGACCGGAGAAACGCTCAGATTAAGCCGTGCACTTTAAAGATCAATTCAAAATAGTTAACGTATTATCGAGCATTGTACTGGAGTCCTTTCGGCTGAGACCTTCGGTCGTCGTATGAGTCTATTCTGAATAAAGCCCGCTGTGTCACACGTTCGTGAAGAAAGGAACTCAAGTGTGTATTCGGTAGTTGCCTAGGACCGTGAATTGCACTACAACTAGTGAAAAGTGCTTGTACATCTTTTTACTATCTGAGTCACTTCCAAGTAACTCACACAAACATCTGGTAGAGTTCCGTCGCTGCTCTACAGCATATCCGGAGATTCAATCGACAACACACCTCTCTTGCCCTTTTCAGCGTAGAAAGGTAGATGTAAGTTTTTATGATACCCATTATAACTATTTATCTGTTCTTATTTCTAATAAAATTTTCAATTCTAAACTATCTGAATTATGCCTTTTATTTAAACACTGCAAACTGAAAAAGTCCGCGTAGCGCTGATACAAAAGCCCACAAACAAATAATTGGTCAGGGCATACCAGCCCGACATAATCAGCACACTGGTCTCTCTCTTTCTCAATTTTCCACACTACCCTCGCCTTTTGCTCGGGACGTGACAGTGGCTAAGTCGGTGTGTGTGTCTGAAGTTGTTTTTGTTTCTCCCCGTTTGATGTAATTGAATTTAATATTTTGAATTGTTAGTCTCAGTCATTGGCATTGGAACTAGCGTTTGTAAGAAAGATGGATCCCTATAAATGGGCTCTTCAGTATGGATTTTGGATCCCTATAGGACTCTCCAGGATGAATGTTTGGATTCCTATAAACGGGCTCTCCAGTATAAATGTTGGACCTCTAGAAACGGGCTCTCCAGGATGAATTTTGTAACCCTATAAACGGGCTCTCCAGGATGAATGTTGGGTCCCTATAAACCTCTCCAGTGTAATTTTCGGATCCCTATAGACGGGCTCTCCAGTGTGTATACACGCGAATTATGACGAATGCGCAAGCAGAATATAGAGTTAGAGAATATAGAAGGTGGAAGGTGGGCCATAATAGTAGCCATGGTAGTTCTAAGAAAGCATCCAGAGGCGACTGTTGTCACCTCCAACATTCACGGCCGCTGTGTATGGATAACAGCGGTAGAATACGAACTCCAAACTACACTATGTTCCTAATTTTGTACCTACAACATCATCGCAGAAGATTCCAGACATCGTATTATATTAACTTATAACATCCTCATCTCGTCAGTCACTTGACTTAGTCCGTGGCTATGATGAAAAACCGGGTTCACCCGAAAAGAAGATTGAAAAAAGAACTGAAGGCGTAGGGATGTGGCGACCCCATCGCCCGAGAGCTGAGTAAGACTCGCGAGCGTATTGCACAGCTTCAGTTTAAAATTGAAACGGCGAGGCGGCATGCATCAAATATTCAGTGCGTGATCAGCTACATAACATCAAACAAAAAATACAGTCCAAAAGTTAGGGCACTTGCTCGAAACTTAAGGAAATTAAATCACACGCTGAACAAGTGTAAACTGTTGACCATCGAGCAGCACTGGACGCAAAAAATAAGATCTCTTTCAACAGCAAAACAGCGCCTTGAATGGCGAGTAAAGTGGATTCGGGAAAATTCCACCTTTTCGACTCATCCGTCCCGTCTGTTCAATAAAACGTCACGCGCCGTTACAAATCCGCCTAGCCGAGAAGGGATTCAAGTCTTCTGGAAGCGAGTATATGCAGATACTTATCAGCTAAATGAAGACGCTTCAGATATATCACTCTTTCGTAACTTTTGCCAAAGGCAAAGGTTACAAGGTCCAGAGGAAGAGTGTCCACTAATTACTGCTGAAGAAGTGAAGAAAATTATCGCTAAAACTAAGAACTTTTCAGCGCCAGGGCCAGATAAAATCAACAACTTTTGGTGGCAGAAGTTCACTCCTACGCACCAACATCTAGCTCGTATATTTACTACTTTCCTAAACGGAGAACAACCCGTCCCACAGTGGCTACTGGAAGGACGCATGGTATTGATCCCTAAGACCGGAGATTTGTCAAGTCCAAAGAACTGTAGGCCCATAGCTTGTTTAAACACCAGCTACAAGCTATTCACTGGCATCATCAAAGAGAGGATATGCACATCTATCGAGCCGGTATGCAGTGCAATAGTTGAACAACGTGGATGCAAGAGAGGTCTGGCAGGTTGCAGGGAGAACCTGTTAATAGACAGGTGTATTACCCAGGACTCGATCAGGTATCGATGCAATCTGTCCATGGCTTTGATTGACTACCGTCAGACATTCGATAACACGAACCATGAGCTACTTATTAAGCTCATTGAGTGCATGGAGGTGCATCCAAAAATAGTGAGATGCATAAAAGAGCTTATGCACTTGTGGCGGACAAGGTTTGTCATAACATCTGACAAAAGACAAGTGACTACAAGCTATATCACATATAAGAGGGGGGTCTTCCAAGGAGACTCCCTAAGTCCGATACTTTTCTGCATCTCCCTCTTGCCTCTATCTATTGTGCTCCAAAGCAAACGCTCTGGATACCTATGTGGCCCGCCGAATAAAAGAGAATATAAGGTCAACCACCTTTTATACATGGACGACCTTAAACTCTTTGCTTCCTCGAAAGAGGACTTTACATCCTTGTGGAGGCGGTAAATAAGTACTCTAAAGCGATTGGCATGAGCTTCGGACTGAACAAGTATGCCTGCGTCCACCTACACCAAGGAAGACTAGAAAGTACATCATCGCGTGACGATCAGGATGTTCAACTCATAGGCGGAAATACCATTCAACATCTTGGTATTGGAGAAACATATAAATATCTTGGAATACCGCAAGCGGAAACCCAAAATGTGCGTGTGTTAAAAACAGCGCTTGCAAACAGGTATCGCCAAATTCTCAAAAAAATTTGGGCTTCCGAATTATCTGGAAAGAATCAGATCCAGGCGACCAATATGCTAGCTGTTCCTAGACTGCTCTACACTTTTGGTGCAGTAAAATGGAAAGTCGATGAGTTGAAGCAACTTGACCGAAGCACACGCAAGATGATGCCAATCCATCAAAGTCATTATCCTAAATCTTTCACACCTCGAATATACCTCCTTAGAGATAAAGGGGGTAGAGGCTTGCTAAGCTTAGAGTGTCTTCATCGAAGAACGGTTCTGGCTACAGCCTGCTCAGATCTGAATAGCACAGATTCTCTTATGCGACTCGTACATCAACATGAAGTCGTCAATCCTGCGGCGTTTCTATACCGTGATGCAGATACGGCCGCAGAGGAGCTTGGGCTCCCATTTGATTCCAGCGACACTACACATGGCCTAGCATCACTAACATCTTTGGTGCTCCAAAATCGTATAAAGGAAGCAGAACATACGCTTCTACTAAGAGAATGTGTTGACAAGCCCCTTCATGGTAAATTCTACGGCATCATACGTAGGGAAGAGCTCTCGATGGGTCTGTCCAACATGTTTCTCAAGTCTGCTGGATTGAGATCGGAGACTGAGGGATTTCTTTTTGCCTGTCAAGACGGCGTTATAGACACCTTAGTTTACCGCGAGCGCATAATGAATGTACCTGTAGGCGATACCAACTGCCGAGCGTGCAAGCAGGAGCCGGAAACACTTGGACATGTTCTCAGTGGATGCTCAAAATATGTACGCTACGGGTACATATAGAGACACAATGCGGCACTAAAAGTGTTATATTACCATCTTAGGCATTTCTATGGTGTTGATATATTGCCCGTCTTGCCATACGCCCAGGGGAAACTGGAGTCCGTTGTGGAAAATGATAAGTGTAAGATCTACTGGAATTTCTCATTCTCCACAACTCAACGTATCAGTGCTACGAAGCCTGATATTGTCCTCCAAGATCTGAAGACCAAGATCATTTACGTGATAGAATTCTCGGCACCAGGCGATGGTAATATCACGGCAAAAGAGAAAGAAAAACGGGCAAAATATCAAGCACTTCTTTTCGAGCTGAGTATGCTGTACCAAGGCTACAAAGTCCATCTTGTAGTTCTCATAATCGGGTGTCTAAGAGGTATGAAAGCTTCATTTCTTAGCCAACTCAACAAGATTCCGGCTTGCCAGCGTTAGGCTCATTCCATCGCGAACCGAATGCAAAAGGCTGTTCTTCTGGGATCACTTCATTTGGGCCATCAACACTGTTGCTCATAACATTCTACAAAGATTGGTAGCTCTAAAAAAGTATCCAGAGGTGAAACCATCATCTCCAACTGTCCCGTCTGCCACATAAGGTCATCCGCGGCTAGATACCTGACTCCAAGGAACATTGTTGCACGATGTCATCTCGCGTAAATTTCCCGCTCTTGCTTACCTTCTAGGACAGAAGGAGCAGAAGTGGATAACGTACACGTTCCAGTTGCGTCGGGATTGGTTGCTTTAAGGAACCATGATCGTAGCTTCCGGAGCCAACAATTTCTCATAATTATAAATTCAACAGTTTAAATATTTCACTAGAAATGCTACAGGTTTCTAATAAGGCTAAAATTTAAGCCTGATGCATTTACTATGACCCTATGTGTCTGAAAATGAACTTATAATTTTTTTACTTTTTTTCACTTGCGCAATATGATTTTTTCATTTTTCATGCGATATTGAACATTAAATCTTGAATATCTCCGAAAATATTGATGCTACGAAAAAAATAAGGTTAGTTTCAGTAGGAGCGCTTTAAAGTACATGAAAAAACACCACAAAAATCGAATAAACACAAATTTTAAAACATTTTGTGACTTAGTGCTTATAAATTAAACATATACGTCCACGCTATTATTTTCAATGCTGTAACTGATCCCCCTTTCCATTCAGTACAATCGCAATTTCAGTACAAGGAGCAACATCAACATGCAAGTTCCTCCTAAGCCCCAATATCTGGCTGAAATGGCTGCCTCAGTTCGTGGAGATATCTCGCAAGAGTCCGACCTCTGGACCATCAGTTGCTCAGTTTATGGTGCTGCGAGAGCTTTGGCTGATTCAAATCAAAGGCTGAAACTGACGATGGATCAAAAGACCAAACGACGCTTGCATCAACTGAACAAGAAGATTGGATGTGCAAGACAGAATGCTTCCCGTATTCAATGTGTGATTGACTACATAACATCTGGTAGACCATTCACGGAAAAGGTTCGAAAGTTCGCCCAAGAACTAAGGATCTTGAATCACACACTGAACAAGTCAAAGCTGCTGACAATCAAGCAGCATATTGTTGACAAAATGCGGCTGTTATCTGACGCAAGGAGGAGAATACACCCTGCAAAAGACGTCGTATTGAAAAGTATTAAAATGTATTGCCATTTTGAATGCGATTCAATTCTGTTTTCTGTTCCGAAAAAAAGATTTTAAAAGTATTAGTTCGTACTGGTTCGCATTACACTTCATCACGCTGAATGCGAAACGACAGTGTCGATGATTCGCATTAGAAAGTATTGGTTCGCATTAAACTTCAAGACGCCGAATGCGAGATGGCAGTTGTGGATCTTCCGCATTTAAAAGTATAAAAGGAAATAAGCGGTTCCTGTTTATTGTAAACTTTTTTAAAATAATGTAAAATAAATATATAAATATTAATAAATAAATAAACACTTTGTAAAATATTGAATAACATTTTAATCTGCGGTTACGCATTCAAAAGTATTCCAATAACTTTTGAAAATTGCAAATTTTAAACCAATGCGACATTTCGCATTAAAAAGTTTTCAATTCACGCACAACATTTTTCTCATTCGATCGCATTTAAAATCATTAAAACTAATGCGAACTTTCGTATTAAAAAGTTTTCACTCAACCGAAACATTTCAATCATTAGTTCGTATTTAAAAGTATTCAAACCAGTACGAACTCTCGCATTAAAAAGCTTTCACTAGATAAAAACTTTCGTCTCATTCTATCGCATTCAAAAGTATTTAAACATATGCGAACTTTCGCATTGAAAAGTTTTTACCTCGCTCAAAAAATGTGTCTCATTCTTTCACTTTCAAAAGGATTCAAAGTAATGCAAACTCTCGATTTAAAAAGTTTTCATTTCGTTCTGAAATTTTTTCTCATTCGGTCGCATTAGATAGCATTAAAACGAATGTGAAGTCTCGCATTAAAAAGGATTGCGTGCAAACATTTTTATCTTTCGTATTCAAACGCATTCAGGAATTTAATGTTATATAAGAAGTATCGCATTTAAACGTTTTCGGCTAACCTCCAATGCGAAACTGAAACATAACAGACTTCACGGAAACAAATCGTGAATGCGAAACAATACTTTTGAATTTTACGTTTCTTGCAGAGCAGAAGAGGGAGAGATGGATCAGGGAGAATCAACAGTTTTTCGCTGACCCATCGCGCCTCTTCAGCGAGCTCCCTGTTTCTGTAAAAAATCCACCCAAGCCCGAGGAGGCAGAGACCTTTTGGAGAGAGGTGTACAAGATCCCGAAAACACTGGAGTTGAAAGAAGATACTGACAATATCATCCGCTTCAAGGAGTTTTGCGACAAACTCATAAAATCTGAAGAGGAATGTCCATCAGTCACTGCCGAAGAGGAGAAAAAAGCACTTAGAGGCACGAAGAACTTTTCCGCTGCTGGACCAGATTGTACCAAGAACTTCTGGTGGAAGAAGTTTACTTATACACACCAACATTTGGCCCGCATATTCACCTCATATTTAAAGACGGAGACGCCCATTCCGCAGTGGCTGGTGTTAGGACCCATTATACTCCTGCCGAAAAAAAGCAATTCGTCCAACCCAGAGAATTACAGGCCAATAACTTGTTTGAACACACTGTATAAGTTCTGTATGGCGAGAGATGTACGAACAACGTGGCTCGAAAAAAAGGTGTAGCAGGCTGTCGAGAGAACCTGCTAATTGACACCTGTGTCTTTAAAGACACAGTCCAATCAATGGCCTGGATTGACTACCGGAGAGCTTTCGATTCAACCTCTCATAGACTTATCAGCTTACTGTTGGAAAGCTTGAAGGTACATCCACACATAGTGAGATGCATAGAGAGGTTGATGCCTCTTTGGAAAACTAGATTTACTATCTCATCTAGAAATTATCGTCTGACAACGAACAACGTCACCTTCCAGAGGGGCGTCTTTCAAGGTGATACCATTAGCCCTTTGCTTTTTTGCATCACACTTCTGCCTCTATCTCTCGCACTACAAAATTCTCCTGGATACCTCTGTGGCGACACTAATCAGCGCGGGCATAAGGTCACACATGTATTTTATATGGATGACCTGAAGATCTATGCTTCTGGTAAAAGCAAACTTCAAACTGCTATAAATATCTTCAGGAACTATACAGGAGAAATTGGCATGGACTTTGGTTTAGACCAGTGTGCTAAAATTAATCTGAAGAAAGGAAAGATTACTAGCGTTTCCAAGGACCCTGAGCTTGTAGATATAAGTGTTATTAGACATCTTAATACTGGAGAGACCTATACATACCTGGGCGTGCCTCAAAGCCGCATTCAGGACGTAACATCAGTGAAGGAGTCTCTCCCAAGCAGATACAAGCATCTTCTTCGACAGATTTGGTCTTCCAATCTGCCGGCGTTGGACAAGGTATCTGCGACTAACATGCCTGCCGTCCTGGTTCTACTCTTCTCGTTTGCGGTGGTTCAATTGACGAAGAACGAGCTTAAGGCCCTTGATGTCACCACGCGTAAGATCATGCAGATGCATAAAAGCTTGCCTATCAATTCGTCAGTTCCGCGATTATACATTTCACGCCGTCAAGGCGGACGCGGACTTCTGAATCTCCAGTGTCTTCATAACCGAATTGTTCTAAGTACAGCTTACACCGTTGCGAATGGCAGAGATCCTCACATAAAGATGATCAGGAACCACGAGATGATTGGCGAAGGAGCGTTCCTTTACAAAGCCGCGGAGCAAGCGGCCGAGACCCTTGGCCTGAATTTTAACATCAGAAGTGAGGTACAGTCGTTGTAGCTCTCTTTTAAGGTCTTGATACCTCTCCTCTTTTTCTTTCTCCTTTGCAGTGATGTTGTATTCGGACGGAGCCGAGAATTCGATCACGAATATAGTTCGTTTCTCGAAGTCTTGGAGAACAATGTCAGGCCTCGAGTGCGCAACGGAGACTGCTGCCCGAAAATCGTAGTTCCAGAAAATTTGGCACTTCTCGTTTCGGACAATCGACTCTATCTCCTTTGGAGCGTTCGGCAGGGCAGGGTCGCGGCCAACACCGTAAGAGTGTCAAAGATGGTAATAAAGCACTCTTAGGGCCGCATTATGTCTATAGAT
>CAKNYM010023723.1:0-10345 GCA_932195095.1 Andricus curvator
TTTTAATAAAAAAGAAATGAAATTTCTACCAAAAGAGATGAATTTTTAAACCAAAAAGGCAAATTTTGATTAAAGTTGTTGATTTTCAAACCAAAAAATATTTTTCAGTTCAGAACAAAAAAAAAATTATAGGCAAATTATAATTTGAAGGAAAAAATATTTTTCAGTAAAAATAAAAATTTCTTATGACTATTCATTTTTCAATTATCTTTATTTATTTGCTTTAAGGTTGTATAAATATAATTTTCCTAGGTTTCTTGAGAGAATTCAAAGAGATTTATGAAGATTCCAAAATTGTCAAAAAAGTATCAGTTAATATCTTAAGAAATCTGTCAGGCAATTTTTTTTTAAAGTATTCTATAAAATTCCAGGAAAGTTTGAGTACTTTTAAAAATATTCAAGACTTTTTAACGCATGGAAAAATTTCTAAGAATATTTGATAAATGTTTGGAAATCTTCTAAAGCTTTAAAATATGTTTGATCTTCTCAAAATTCCAAAAATTCCCAAGTATCTTGCAAACTGATTCGAAATTATTCCTAACATTGTTTCAAAATCTTTGGAAATAATTTCTGACAATTTTCTAAATCTTTTGTAATGTATTATAATATTTTTAAATATTCTCTTAAAATTATTGTTTAAGAAATGAATAATCGCTTTAAATATTACCAGGAATCGCAAGAACATTTCTTTACTATCTTGAAACCTTTCAAAACCTTTTTAAAAAATAAAAAATTTAATTCTGAAATCTTCAAAGATCTAAATTTTGTTTTAAGTTTTTTGACATTTTTTATTATTTTTACAATTTCTTAAAAACTTCTAATATCTTTTAAAATGGTTCGGAATTTTCATAAAATTTAAAAAAAAATTCTGCAAAATTAACAATATTGCCTTTAAAGTTTCTAGATTCTTTTCTGTTTATTTTGTCAATATTTTGGAAATCTTCTGGAATGTTTTGAAATATTTTGAAATATTGTCTTGAAATGAGTGTTGTCAAATAAAAAATCATTTTAAATTTTCCGAGAAATCTTAAGAAATTTTTTTTATTTTCTTGAAAGTTCTAAAAGTCTTCTCTCAAAATTTTTAAATATCCTAAACTTATTGGAATTTTTTCTAAAATTTTTTAATCTTACAAAATTGAAAAATTTTGCTTTGAAATATTCTACATTCTTTTCTGAAATTTTAGGAAATCATTTGAAATCTTTTTAAATATTTTTGAATATTTCCTTTTAAATAATTTTTCAAACAAAACAAAAAATTAATTTTAATTTTCCCTGAAATCTTAAGAAAAAAATGTGACTACCTGAACATTTTCTAAATCCTAAAAAGCTTCTAGATTTTATTTCAAAATCTTTAAAAATTTACATTTTGTTTAAAATTTCTCGGTCCCGGTAATAATTTTATTCCCAGAAGCTACAATTCTATTAGGTAAGATATTTAAAAACCGTAAATTCACGATTTTGAGAAAACGTTCACCATTTTTTTAAATCAATATTTTTTACTGAAAGGAATCTCGTAAAATAACGGGGCTTGATAATGAACAAAATATTTGAGAATGACGACAATGTAGTTCGAATGGCCTTATTAGTATTAGCGTTAGAAGTGAAGAGCGCGTTTTCAAGCTTATCAGGGCAAATATAAATAATTTTAAGTTCTCCAATGTGTAGCCTTAGAACAAAATCTTGAAAAGAAAAAGAATATAGAAATATTTTGGATTGTATATTTTCTAAAAATTGTAAATTTAGGCATTAAAAAAAAATACTACCACGCCGAATTGTATAGATTCTAGAAAAAAATTAGCCCACAATTTTTCTTTTTTTCATAAGAATCATGAAAAGTATAATTCATCTAAAAACGATTAATTAATATTTTCATCGATCCATAGGAGATAGCTCATATCTAGTAAACTCTGTAGAACTTACATGAACAAATATTAAATTTTTGGGTACTTAACAATTATCTTAGGCAATTATAGGAAAAAACTAACGCACAGTTTTTGAACTATGTTATGAGAATGACTTCTGAATTCTTTAATCATTTTACAATATGCCATATGAACACACAGGAATATGAAAAAAAAAACATCGACTAAATGATTATCCGTTTGGCCAAGATTTAATTCAATCTCCTCCTTATACATGGAGGTAATATTTTCGTTTAAACATTTTCATTATTCTATTCTTGTTTTGATTTCTGGTGTGCATTACAACTCTTTCAGGACTTAAAAAGACGCATTTGTCAGAAAAATCTGTTTTCCTTTTATTTCCCCATTTATATCTTGATTTAAGCTAAATTAAACATACATTAACGTCGGCTTTTATTTTTAGTTTAGTTTGCGAATATCCGTAGACCAATTTGAAATTATTGCAAAAAAATTTTCAGGATGGCAAAAACGTGTTTTCAAAAATTGAATTTTTTATTCAAAAAGAAAACGAAAAAGTATTTTTGAGAGTTTATGGAACTCTATAGATCTGTCAAAAAAAATACTAAAATACCGAAAATCCATGATTCTGACCCATTATTCCATTTTCATTAACAAGTTTCGATTTATTTTTCGACAATCATTAATACAGAATTCATATACTAAAAAAGAAGATCGTTTTGAAGAGATTCTCTTTCATGATACCGAATTCAAGTATTTCCTTAAGGATTTATTTGATAATTTTGTTGAATTGAAGGGCATGGACGGTGAAGAAATCTAATAGTTCAATTCAGAATTAAACTTGAAAGGTAAATCAGTTCTACAGTTGCAAATCAAAAGTTAACTTCTTGAAAAGGGAATATTTATAAAATGCCTTTCTGCAGGGAACATAAAAAATTCGTGAGCATTTGATGTTAAAATGGACTGTAGTTTATAGAAGTACAATTTTGAAAATCGGAAAAACCGAAAAATGACCGGGAATCTGTTCAGACTGCGAAAAACCTTGAAAAATTGAAAAGTGAATTCATTTGTTAACTGGGAATTTCCCAACCATTTAGATCAAAAATTGATCCAATCACTTAGAAGATTACAGATTTCATAACACATGATATACTGCAGTTTAAACTAAGTTCGATTTCACATTTTTGTATTTTAATTATTTACTTTTTCAATAATGAAATTATTCAGTATACAATGCTTAATTTTAAAATAATTAATTTTACAAAATTTCCATTCCAAATCTTTATTTTGAAGCGCACATTTTCAATTTTGAGAATTTTACAATGCCGTTTTAAAGAACTCAAAAAATTGTAAATTAAAAGCAATTTTCTTTTATGCTAATTCCTTTTTAGCTACTGATTTTATATCAATATTTAAATATTGATTGTTATTCATAAGTTCTGAAAAAATTAATTCAATTCAATTTGAAATTTTTCTTTAAAGAGTGACAATTTTTTAATATGTAGGCATATTTGGCTCTTCATTTTAAATGAGCAATTATGAATCAAATAGTCAGAACTAGACAATACAAAACTGATTTGTCTGAAATAGAAAGCCATGAATCTGTAGCTTTTCCAAGTGTTTAATTTAAACTTTACGATTTTAAGGGTACCTTTAAAAAAATTGTTATTTATAAGTGGAAGTTGGAAACTTTGATTCATAAATAACAATCCAAGCTTCCTTAATTTAGAAAAAGTTTAATTTTTTAACTAAGATTTTTGAATATTTCAAACAAAAAATTTTTAAGGTTCTCAAGAACTTTGAAATGCTTTAAGAGAATACAAAATTTTTCTTACCATTAATAGCAAAATTTGTAATGATTTTTTATTTTGAAAAATTAATTTCAAGATAAGATTTAAAAACATTTTATAAGATTTTATAAGATTTCCAAAATTGCCAAACAACAATCTGGAACATTTGAAGAAAGTTTTTTAATTTTGCAGGATTAGTAAAAAATTAAGAAAAACTCAAATCATTTCGAAACATTTTTGAAAGTTCTTAAGAAGTTTCCATAACAATTAAAAATTCGAAAATATGTGAAATGATATCGAAACAAAATTTAGATTTTTGAAGATTTTGAAATAAAATTTGTAAGCTTCTTAAGGATTTTTGAAAGGATTTAAGATAATACCAACATTTTCTTAAGATTAATGGAAAAATATAAAATGATTTTTTTTTCAATGAGAATTTTTAAAGATATATCAAAACCACGTTTAGTGTGAAATTAACAGATTTATTGATTAATTCTTCAATTTGAACCATTAGAATGAGTTTTCATTTTATACGTGAAAATTATTGAGCGCTTGAATAACAAATTTCGAAACTAAAATTTTGTTAATCTTGAATATCTAAAGTTTGAAATTGAAAAGAGTTCTACTCTAAATTCTTTCATTTGCAGTTTACTTTTCATTACTTCAAATTAAAAAATGTCAGCTTGCAGAGTTCGAATTTTTCAATTTCAACGATCGTGACAAATTTTTGTGAACCGGAAAAAAATCATGAAATAGCCAGGAAATTTTTCGTCGATTAAAACGGCTACCTTGATTTTCTTACTTTCGTGAATAAAAGTTTGAATTTTTTTTTAAATTTCTGTTCTGTTTCACACTTTGATATTTTTTTAGCCAGCATTAAAAAAGTAGTTGAACACCTGATAGTTTTCAACTGTCAGAAAGAAAAAAAAATCGCTAGACACGTTCCAAAAAATTAAATTTTTTACCTGAACAAAAAAAAAGAAAGTAGTTTCAAGAGCTTGTAGAGCTCTATAGACTAATGAAGAAATTTAAAAAAATTTAATATTTTCCAAGAAAATTCTCCTAAATTCATCGAACATTTGGAATAAAGAAAATAGTCAATAACTATTCAAATTATAAGGTAAATAATAAAATGATAAAGTCTGAAAATTTGTGTACATTTCAATGTTTTTATGCTACAAATACTAAGTAGAAGAGAAAAACAGGAAATAGTTTTTATCTTTTTGGTTATTTATTACAAAAATGAAACAGAGAAATACATTTGAAAACTTGTTTTTTCCTGTTTGTGTAATTCGAATTAAACATTTGACGTTCATAAAGATACCAATAAAATGAAATGTGAAACGAGTGGAAAGAGCCTGCGATAAGTGAATAGGAATTTTGATAGTTTATAGACTGAAGAATAATAGTTTAAACAAAAATAAAAAAATTCTAAGTTTATAAAATCTCATTAAGATTTTGGCGTCGGGTTGGGGGGGGGGGGGGGGATCTTATGGTATCATTCTAGAGTGGAAATAAAGGAACACGTATTTCACTAATTGACCAATTTTTTTCATAATCATTTCAATAAAGCTAGGAAAATAAAGAATTATTTAAGAAAAGCTAAGAAATGACCTAATTTTTTCAAAATACCTAATTCTTAAGTCATTTTAATAAAAAATTTCGTGGTGATTCTGTGAGAGGTAAAATAGATAAAGTGTGTAAATAATTATAATCGCTTGGTTGGAATACTGTTTTTCGTAAGTGACGTGTAAAAATCATCAACTGTTGGAATAGGGTTTTCGACACTCATCAAAAAAAATATTTAAAAAAATGAAATATTCAAAAGTTCTTTAAAATTTACAATGTTTAGAATTTGATACAGTATTTGGAAAGGCTGTGACTAGTCGTCCCGAAAAACTAAGGGATTTGGAAAAGGGGATGAATATGTTTCATGGAGAGATTAAAAATCTCTCGATTTTAAAGCACGCATGGAAAATAAAACAACCCTAAACTGGTCAAGAAGTTAAAGAAGTCACGGGATTTCAATTCAAGAGATGTCAACGTATTTTCACGAATATTGAAGGATATCAGGGGATTTAATGGAATTTCGAAGATTTGAAGAGATTTCATTGAAACTCAAAAGATTTCAAAAGATTTAACGAAATTTCAAAGGATTCTCGAACAATATACAGGATTTTAAGAAATTTTAATAGATTTCATAATCTTTTAAAATATTTTAAATGAATTCAAGAGATTCAAGAAGATTTTCATGGTTTTAAAAGATTTTAATAGATTTTAAAGGGATTTAATATATTTCACGGAGGTTATCCGTTTGAAAGGTATGTCCCGAGTCTGTTGTGTTTGGTACCCATGGAATTCAAAGGATTTTAAGAGATATATGATATGATGAAAAAACGTAAAACAAATAATGATATAATATATATATATATATATATATATATATATATATATATATATGTATGTATGTATGTATGTATATATATAATAAGAAGTAATTTAAGCAGCCAAAGCAGATTTCAAGTAGCATATACGAGAAAAAATAATTAGATAGAGGAAATTTGTGAACTGAATTCTTTGGAAAATCCCTTCTATAACGATTCGTAAGATTTTTTTGATACCCTGCCCCTCAAAAAAAGCCTCACGTAATTAATGGATACCATTTAGTTAATTTCCGACTTTTTGCATATTTTTTGTGATCTTTGAAACGATTAGGAAAACCGTTTTACTGGTGAAATCATACTAATTACTAATTAAAATTTACTAACTTAATTTGAGTGAAGGTAGATCACTGAAAATTAGTAAAAGTTACTAATTCAAATAGCAGAAATATTTATTAATTCGATAGTAAAGAACTTGAGATTATTGAAAATTAGTGAAAATATATTAATTTATTTAGGGTAGAATATATGAATGAAAACAAGATTGAAGAACTCGAGTCGGCTTAATAAAAAAGTTTAAGAAAAGAACGCAATTGTGTAACATTTTTAACTTTATTGAAACAATGAGAAGGCTACACTCAGAAAAATGTTTGTTTGAATCAAACAACAAAATTTGTTTAAATGCATATCATTGAAAGAAACAAATTTTTTGCTTAAATTAAAAAAAGGTTTATTTAATTTTAAGAAATGGAAAATATTTGCCTCATTGATTTAAACAAATAATTTGTTTAGTACAATTTGTTTGATTGAAACAAAAAATTGGCTTTTATCAAACAATGCATTTGTTTAAAATTTGTTTATTTGAATTCATAAAAATATTTATTTGATTCAATCAAAAAATATAATGCAAAGAAGTGCTATAAAATGCCGCTAGGCGTGCTAAGGTGCTGCCGGCAGGTTTCCCTGCGGTACTAACCTAAAATCTAAATTAATTTATCCTTTGATTGATTTGATGGCATTGTTCTTTTTTTCAATGTTGTATGATTCCAACGGTTCTGATTTACTGGAAAACTTAAAATTGATTGTAAAATGGACGCAATATCTCGAGAGTTGGAACTACTGGAATTTGGGGGCTTTACCTTGGATCCCTTGGATATAGTTGAAGATTTCGCAGGCGAGTAAGTCTTTTTAATTTCTAACCTCCTTTCTTTATAAAGATGATTTATGAAATCGATAATGTTTTTTATCAATTGTAATTATCGCTGTATACTTAAAAGGAGGAACTCTTATGTTCAATTCAATTGTCTGACTCTGGTTCATTTCTAATTATTCCATTTTATGACTTTTTAATTCAGAAGTGACAAGCACAATTAGTAATTAAACAAGAGTAAACTTTCGGATTGAATAAGTTTTCCTTCTTTTATATATATAACGATAATTATGATTGCAAAAAAACATATTATCGAGCTTATAAATCATTTTTATACAGAATGCTCAATTTTGAGGTTAAGTGTAAAAAGAAAAAGATTTACTTCACTTGAACAAAATCTATGATTAATTTAAAAAATATATATATTCAATGTAAACAAGAACTTTACTTAACTTAAACCAGAGATTTATTTAAACTAACCAAAAATTTGTTCCAACCAAATAAATGATAACAAACAACAAATTTCTTTGAATCAAACAAACATTTGTTTGACCCTATATCGAAGAAATAATTTGTTTGATTTAAACAAAATTTGTTTGATTCAAACAAACATTTTTCTCAGTGTATAATATCGTGGAACTGGTTAAGAGACTACGTCACCTCCGCCCGCATATATGTTTGTACAAATTATACCATCAACATGGAAAAACAAGAATCACTTATGTACACACTTACTTTATTTCCGTGAACAAATAGTAAAAGCTAGGTGCTATAAAATTGATGTTTAATTCATAAAATATTCCAATTCTTCTGAACTGTTTTATATTTAAATGAACAATCAACAAGAAAAGTTCAATAATTAATTATAGTAACTGCAATCAATGAAGATTTTATCAATATATTATCACAGCTTAAATTTTATTATTCAAAAACTAAGTTACGGTTGAACAATCACATTTCTCATAAACATTTGGTTTACAAAATGTTAAAGCTGATGAAGTATCTAGAATTATTAATACGAACACTGTATGCACTCAGAACAAAGATTCTTTGATTCAAAAAAATTTATTTTGATTCAAAAAGTTCTTTAAAATTGAAGTTATTTTTGTTTGATGAGAAAAATTATGTTAAACAGACGTTTTCTTTAATTCAAGACAAATGTTTTTCTGAGTGGGAATTAGTAGATAATGTATGAAAGAGTATTTTTGAATTGCACTCAATTATTCTATTTCCATCTTGGCCTCACAATAAATATAGAATATTTTTTTGTCGCTTCTAAAATACAGAACCAGAATCTAAAGTTGCATTTTTTATTTCTAAAAAAATGCACATTTTTATGCTTTTCCTTTTTCACGCTCAAGATAAGATGCCCTATTTTTTTACGCCTGTTTTTTATGATTCCAATATCATACGCTGAAACTAATATTTTGATTGTTGCCTTATGATTTAGAATTTTTTTAAATCCTAACCGTGAAATATGATGAGAATTTTCTTTATATTCATGGAAAATGTTCCTAATTTGTAATTTTTTCCATTCGAAAATGTGTAGGTATCTTCAAAGTATCGTAGTTTTTGGATAAAGCGTTGATCTAAAGGTGCTATGAGATGTTTTGTAGAACTATTCCAGGCAGTAGGTAGTATTTTGTAAGTTTTATGTTTTTTAATTTTTTCAAATTGTATTTTTGTAGAACTCGAGAAATCTTTTGGAACTAAAGAATTTTTCAAAGAAAACTTCATTCCTGAACAGTGTGAGATGGCTGTTTTTTCAAATATATTTATTTCTAAACCTCAGGAAGCTGGATTACAATTTTATACGCATCGCATTGTGTTAAATTATTTATGATCAGAAATAACTAGATGGAAATCACGACAAACATATTTTATCAAGTTTTCTGGCATGTTTTTTGTAATTATCTCAATTTTTCTATATTTAAAAATACGAAATATTAGAATTTGTTTGAATTAGTTATGATACTAGACTCCACAGTAAAAAAGCAAAACCAATAAAGAAATGCAGCAATCATTTTAAATTCTCTAAAATAGAAGCGAAGGCGGATCTACTTTTTTAAACATGAAGTAGTGGTAAATGAATATTCGTTTCGCAATAACGCATATTTTGTTTATTCTCCTACACTTTTTGTAAACGTGAAAGAAGACAAGCAATTTCGTCACTTCAGACGAAAATGAATATTTTCTATACTATCGCGCTTTAATGGTATCTGCTGAGAATGTTGACATCTTATCAATTTATTCATTTAATAAATTTGTTAAGGATTAAAATTACTTTTTAAATAATATGCAATGTTAAAATCGTTTCTGCATTCACCGAAAAAAAAACAAATGTTTAAAATAAGGGAGTTGGTTTATATGATGAGGGATACACACATTGTAAAACTCAAAGGAGTCTATAATGGAGAAATACTAAATAAAAAATAAGAGGATCGTAACTGGATAAAGACCATTATTTTAGTTTTGCTCACTCCGAAAACAGATTTTTTTTTTTCACCTCCTTAAAGCATTTGAAATAATGGCAACATACTTCCATCTTTTTTGCATTTATGCTGCATTTTGTATTATATAGTCGAGTAATAGATTTTTTTTGACTTTACCTAGCTGTTTGCCTAGATTTCAAGATATTCTAATAAAGCTTATTTTAATATCTGACAATTAAAAAATATTTGGATGATACCGAAATATGAATTAAACACATTATCCTATACTGGCAGCAGGTGAGAGTTCTTAAAAGAGATGATAATTTTTTATGAACAATCTAATTTACAATCTCTTTTATAAAAAAATTTGAATTATGAATCGTCAACCAAAAAAATGAATTTTTGAAAAAGTAGTTCCACTTTGAACCAAAATCTCAATTCCTTAAATTTTCTTGAATTGAAATTGAATTCTTTTTATTATCTTAAATTCACCTCGAAATCTCTGTATAACAGTAATATGTTTTTATTATTATTAAGATTATTATTTTATTACAAAAATTATCATCTCATTATAGTATAGAAGCAGATTTAAATTTTATGTTTAAAATGAGTATAGCACTTATTCCTATTATTACATTCTCTTTTAAAAGTTCTAAACCTTCGAAATACTACTCGGTGGGTTTCCTATCACCACTACGTAGCGCGTCCTCAG
>CAKNYM010023737.1:0-17044 GCA_932195095.1 Andricus curvator
AATTATTCATGATAAAATAGATTTCTGTTCGATCTTAATTTAAAAATATATAAAAAAGAATTATGCCGCGTCTTCGCTCAGCCGATTATGCACTGGTGTATACTCATCTGTATACTCTTGAATCCGACAGAAAAATAATTGATAAAACATTATACGGGTATCATGAACTACTTTTTTACATTCTTCGACATGAATAAAGACTATGATATGCATTTCAGTGTTAATACAACCTATGCTAGGGGCGTACGCCGAAAAAAATTTCGGGGAAGGTTTTCGTGATCCGTTCAAATTTTACATGATGCTTATAAAACCTTTGAGAACTTTTACTGAAAGACTTGAAAAACCTCACCATTTTTTCGCATTTCGAGGGGGGGGGGGCAAACCCCCCTTGCGTACGCACCTGACTTATGCAATTTGAAGCATAACAATTTTCACACATGCACTTGAGTGTCACTTTTTGCAGAGAATGTGAACGCCCATAATACCTTATGAAAGTCTAAAGAGAAAAATATGAATAATGAGGAATAAACTAATTAAAACTCACTTAAGGGAATTAAACGACTCGGGTTTTGGCCACATCCAAAATACGTCTACGAGAATGCATTGTTTAATGTAATTTTCAAACCACATGATCGAAAGGCAATTTTACTCGAGGGACAAAACGATTTTTTCGAAAAATGTTCTTGTTTTTTTTTAATGAAAATTTGGCGTCTTTGTATGCCTGTAAAATGCAACGCGCCAGCTAACGCTGTATTCCGGGCTTAGAGTAATATATAATATAATAATATAATATAATACAATGATAAAGATAAATAATAGTAACATATGCTAATTTTTCGAAAAAATATATAATATAATAACCTCCTTTTTACCGATAAGGAATTTTTTTTCTTACCATCAAAGCAACTTACAGTGTTTAAAATAATAAATTAATAAATAATAATAAATTGAAAAAGTAGATATTTATCCAATATTTCTATAAACATTCTGAAAAATGTGGGTACGTTTATTTTTGAAAAATGTTCTTTTATAACAACCTCAAGTAACGTGGAAATTACAAAGTTTGATTTTACAGAAAAATGATTTAGGTAAACTGTTTCCCCTCCCATACACACTTCTAGTAAGAAAAGAGTACCACTTGGTACTTAAAAAATATGTATTGCTAGTATTTATGGAGTAAAATCAGGCAATTCAATTTTTAGGTTACAACTTCTGACCAATACAGTCTTATAAAAGAACATTTTTCATAAATAAACGTACCAATAGTCTTCAAAAAGGTTTTAGAAATATTTGATGAATATCTTCTTTGTCAATTCATTATTATTTATCAATTTATTATTTTAAACACTTGAAGTTGCTTTGATGGTAAGAAAAAAACTTCCTTACTGGAAAAAAGGAGGATATTATATTATGTATATTCCCGAAACATTATCATTATATGTTATTATTATTTATTTTTATCATTGTATTATATTATATTACTATATTATATATTACTCTAAAGTGAGGAAAAATCAGTGCTTCAAGATTTTATGCAACTTGAAACTAACAGGGTTTCTGCAGCCCCGAATAGAGTGTTAGCTGGCGCGTTGCATTTTATAGGCGCAAAAAGACGCCCAATTTTCATTTACAAAAAAAAAAAAAAACAAGAACATTTTTAGTAAAAATTGCTTTGGTCCCCCAAACCGATTGCACATCACCCCGCGCACCTGTTACGGTGGACCCTTCTAGAGATAATCTAGGAAGAGTTGGGAAACAACTTCCCACTCTTTTGATTGGTCACGATTAGCGACGTAGCCAGGAATTTGTTCGGGGGGGGGGGGGGGGCTGATTTTAAGAAAGTAGGACAAAAAAAGGGTATCCGAAAAATAAAATGTCTTAATATTAAAGTTAACAAACATAATTGTTTAAACAATTTATTATTGTTTTTAATAATATTGTCTTTGAATAATGTTGAGTTTCAACTCGATACACCTAATATTGACGATTCTGAAAAAAATGTACAAAAACGTCTTTTTTTCTTATGGGAAATGCGTTTTAAAGTTCATGGGACTTGCGGAACCTCTAGTTAGTTAGTTTTGAAACGGGCGGGACGCCCATGGAGAGCTCCTAACCTCTAGTTAGTTAGTTTTGAAACGGGCGGGAAGCCCACGGAGAGCTCCCTTGGCGCTCAAGCTATGCAGCCTATTATGCCACACCCTTACCTATTCACTCTCAGCAGTCGACCCCATAGCTGTTGACGAAGCCTAGTATGTCGACCACTGATCGCGTTTTAATTTCCTCTGTTTCCATAAAATGGGCCCCGAGGGTCTGTTGCCTGAGCCTAGCTAATGCCGGGCACTGGCATAATACATGCAGGGATGTTTCGTCATCCCTGCCGCATTTCCTGCACTCTGTCGTGGGGTTATACCCCATTTTGTGCATATGATAGTTCAAGTGGTTGTGCCCAGTTAGGGTCCGTACCACTGTCCTTATATCTTTCTTGGGTAAGCCCAGGCTTTCCTCTGGATTTCTCTGCCCATCCTATAGGTATAAACCTGGATTTGTTCCCAGTATTCCCGGTGTTTTGTTCGGATCCAGCTTTTAATGGCTATTCCGACACAGAAAGACGCTATTCCCAGTACCGGTTCCGGTCCTATGTATTCACTCGCTGCGCCGCGTTTTGCCAACTGGTCCGCCTTTTCGTTGCCCTTGATCCCTGTGTGACCAGGGACCTATATGAGAGTCACATTGTTTCTTTCTGCAAGTTGGTTTAATGCCTTTTTGAATTTCCAAACCAGTTCTGATGTTATTTCTGGTTTCCCTATTGCAGTTAGTGTCGCTTGGCTGTCCGAACAAATCGTAATCTGTCTGCCAGCAGCGTTTTCTTATATTAGTGTTACAGCACAGCGAAGGACGGCCAGGACCTTCGCGGGTTACCATTTGCTTTCAACAGATCCCTGCTTGGGATGCAGACGCGGAAAGCTTTGGCAAAGTTAAAGCGTTTTGTTATTTTATCTTGCCTCATCTGTAGAATCGGCAGTGCGCTGATATCACTCGGGAACCTAGTGTGCCTAGTCCCCCATTTCATCTATTTGCTCGTGTCAGGCGGCCCATCGCGTGCGCCGCTCTAACGGTTATCGCAACATGTAGGGGCTCCTCATAGAGCACGAATCCTATCGCTGCTGTGGGCGTAGTCCTCATTGCTCCAGTCAAACCCCTACATGCTGGCGTTTGTAATCTTCGCAGCCTGTCCTGCATTGTTGTAAGTTTCGCCCGTGGCCGCCAGACCACGGCCGCATGTAAGGGCCTGGGTTTTGGGACAGCAGAGTAGAGCCATGCAAGTATTTTAGGCCCTAGACCCCACGTCAACCCAAAGGCTCTCCTGCACATCCAAAAAGTCATGATAAATTTCCTCCATTGGGCCTGCAGGTGCTTTGCCCAGTTCAGCTTGCTATCTAGGATTACTCCCAGATATCTAACTGAATCTGAAAACGTCAACTCACCACCACAGAATACAGGGTCGTCAACTTTCGGAACTTCATCATTTCTCGTGAAAATGACCAGGTCTGTCTTTTCCGGATTTACCGAGAGCCCTGAGCTATTGCACCAGAGCTCTACGATGCGCAGCGCCTATCTTATAAGACCCATCAGCGTTTCCAGATGAGCCCCCCTGACTAGGAATACAAAGTCATCCGCATATCCCTGAGTATAGTACCCCTCTTTATTTAGCCTTCGAAGAAGGATGTCCACCACGATGCACCGCAGGAGGAGCGACAGGACAACCCCCTGTGGGCAACTCCGTGGAGCTATCCCCCTCACTAGGCCTTCAACCCATCTGGTTTCGAGTCTTCTCTGGCGTAGCATGCTTCCTATCCAGCATACTAGCTGGTCCGGCACGCCACATCTCAAAGCTTCTCGACAGATGACTTCTGGAGGAGTATTGATAAGAGCACCTCATCCCCAATGTATCTCTCGACCAGCTTCTCCAACGTCTTCAGGATAAAAGACGTTAGGCTGATTGGTCGGAAATCTTTTACAGCAGTGTAACCCTCCCTCCCAGGTTTGGTTATAAAGGACACTCTGCCATCCTTCCATGCCGATGGCACGTGTTTAAGGGCCATACTTGCCCTAAATAATTTCGTCAGAGGAGGGACGACTAAATCCATGCCTTTTTGTAAAAGCGCTGGATAAATGCCACCTGCCCCTGGTGATTTAAAGGGACAGAAGGACCCTATGGCCCATTTCACCTTTTTGTAATCAGCGACCTTAACGGCGAAATTCCAGTCGCCTCTTTCCACCTCTTGGCCCCAGCCTTCCTCCTCTTGGTCGGTTCGGATTCGCTGAAAACCCGGGAATTGAACTTCCATCAGGTGATTCAGCGTTGCTTTTTCGTGTTCGGCAAACTCACCATTATCGAGCCTTATGAGCCCGAGGCGAGCTTCCGGATTTTTCGCCAGGATCTTGTGGAGCCTCGCTGTTTCCGGAATGTCCTTTGATTCCTCGCAGAAGCCCCTCCAATCTTCCTGCTTATACTTTCTTATATTTTTATTGTATTCACACTGGGCCGTCTTATAGATATCCCAGTAAGAAGGTAATTTAGTTCTATTTGTCCTATTGCACAATATTTTTGTCTTTTTACGGGGTCTCTACAGGTGGGTATACCACCATACTGCTCTCTTCCTAGACTTAATTGGGCTTGTAGGGCAATTGTTCTCATATGATGTTGTCAGAGCCCTTCGCAGAAAATCCGCGGCGTGCTCCAACTCATCAATGGTACCATAGCTTGTGGGGAATTCCGCAAGCCTCCCTTTGAGTTCCTCTTTATATGAGTGTTAAAGTGTATTTCTGGGGGGTTTGATCTTAGAAACCACCGGTTTTCCTAGGGTTAATCGAAACACGATATATTTGTGGTCCGAGAGAGACTCCTCATCGGAGACTCTCCAATCCACTACCCTGCTTCTCAGTACACCCGAACATAGAGACAAATCGAGAACCTCACTCCTGTTTTTAGTCTGGAATGGGGGAGTATCCCCCGATTCAGAATCTCCAGGTCTGTGCCCGCTATGTATTCAGTTAAATCTCTCCCTCCGTCATTGATGTTTGTGCTTCCCTACACCCTGTGGTCAGGGTTTGCATCACAGCCCAACAGTAGAGGAATCTTGTTCTCTTGACAGTGCCGAATTAGAGCCTCCACCTCTCTGGGAGGCGGGGGTCCCTCGGCATCGTCAGGGAAATAGGCCGAGGCAATAAATACCTCTGGCCTTTCTCCGCTACGGCCCCTGAGTCTCACCTTAATAACAGTGAGATCTCTAGAGCAGAATTTAGGCACTAAGATCGCATCCATAAGCTTGACGGCTATGCATGCCCTTGGCGTTTTTTTCGCGTGGCCCCTTATATATGGAGCCACATCCTGACAAGCCACAAATCTTTTCCCTGTATAACCAGTGTTCTTGGATTAGGGCGAGCCCTGTCTGCACCACAGATATGCGTCTGGCTAGAACCGCCGAGGGACCTTTGCTGTGGTGCAAATTAATCTGCGTAATGGAGATTCCCGTGTCAACCATTGAAAGGCTAGTTCGGGGCACCTCCGGACGCTTCTGGTCCCCCTGCGGATCCCAGTTGGGTCACTCGGAAGGTAACCCTACTCACCCTTAGATAGGGTCGATAATCTAGAGCCGCAAGGGCTCTAATTGAGGATTCGGGAAGACCAAAGACTAGAATCCAGCCTCTCCCCTTCGGCCTGGATCCTTGCCTGTCGGAAAACACCTTCCACGAATCAGTTCGTAGAGACGGGTTCTGAAAGCTCTGGCGCCTCAGAACGGTCGCCGGACTCTCGGGGTTGCCGGGAATCAGTACGGTCGCTCTGCGGTACCTTTGCAAACAGTCCGTCCCCTTGACTTCCAAGTTTAGACCTTCTTTAAGCCGTTGGGGTTTTTTCCACTACCCAGTCTCGCGAACAGATGTCCGCGGCCTCCACAACGATGGCCCCAGACCTGATGAAGATGACGTTGAATCTGGGGGCGCGTCCCTCGCGAGGTAACGCGTCAATCCCTTTAGAGATTTCATCCCTCAGCCTGTTCAAATCCTCGAGAGTTAGACAGTTATCAGGATAACCCGACGAAACGACAACTCTCACCAGGGCGTTGTTAGCCATCTGCGCGAAAGTAAGGCCCTATGTTACCAGATCCTTCTGCCGTTTCAACTCCCTGTTTGGAGGAGTTTCTCCGAGCCCTTCTTCCTCTTGCCTATGGAATAAGCCTGAGGAGTTGCTCCGGGTAAAGTTTCCGCAGCCACTGCCCCCTGTGAGGAGCCTTGGCTGCTGTTTGCGAGACGCGCATTGCGGTCTCTCCTCCTTTGTGCACCGCAACGGTTCCTCTACTTTGCGAAGAGTTCCGTTAGCTGCACTTCTACGGCTTCGACAAGATTGTCTCCACCATCATCACTATTTCGCACCGCCTCTGGTGGATTGCCTCCTAAGGAGCCTCCCACTTTTGGGATTTACGAATTTTTACCTTTCAGGTTGTTGTTCTGGATTATAACAAAGCTATACTTATAGTTGAATCTTAGGTGTGCTAAAATCTTGTTTTATGGCGTTGGCCTTTGAGTTTACTGAATTTAAATCTGAAAATCTACAGTTTACTGCCTTCATTTTCGCAGGTAACATGAAGACTAGATGCACCAGTTTATTATGGTGTCTATACTCAGCCCCCCCCTGGCTACGATTAAAACGAAACCAGAAATCCAGAGGGCGTTTGCGCAATCGTTATTCCCTGTATATTTTTAGGTTATTTTACAGCAGTGCCCTCGTGAAAAGAAATAGAAGCTAAAGACAATATGCCGCCTGTCTTAAAACTGTCTTAAACAGTCATTTTCTGGTCCCTAGAAGACTGCAGTCCTTTTGACCCTGGTTTATTTCAAATAGAAATGTTACGCAATCAGGCTTTCTACGCAGCCAAGATTTGCGCACTTGAAAAAACACTTTTGGTTCCGGACTAATCGTGCGGCGCGGTAACAAGTCTGTGATTTTGTTTCTCAACTCTCCCTAGAGGATCTCTTGGTGCTTCTAATTCCTACGTCCATGATCACAATAAAGAAATGTACAAGTGGAGAATCTCCAACTTGCTTAGTTCCTATTGATGTTTGGGAAAATTGTTACATAACAAACTTCACGAAAATAGAAGTTTACAATTTTAACTTAATGGTCCGAGAGCATAATCTTAAATTGGATGGGGAGATAGATTTAAACGAACTGAAAAATTGTAAAGAATTATGTCCTGATGGGATAACCATTGAATTTTATAAGTCTGCTTCATTTAAAGTCCTAAATTCAGCTTTAAAATTCTTTAATAACATTTTTGAGACACAACTACCAAGCTGCTATTGGTAATTTTTCATAAGAACCTAAAAGAAATCCATAGATTGAACTCTGACCCAAAATTTTGGTGTTTACAATTCGAAAATTGATCGAAATCTACAATTTCAACATACCTAGGTAGATACTCAAAATAAAAGAAAAGTAATTTTCCAATTATGAATGATGTCTTATAAATACATTATTCGACTGCAAAGTAATTCAATGTAAAGTAAATAGCGAAAACAATTATGTTCATAAACTTAAGAATTTCGTATTTTACATTTCATTATATTGTCTGTCATATTAAAAGTGTGATCAATTTATGTACAAAAAGTAAGCATTTAATGATTAATGCAAAAGGCTAATTAGGTTGTTCTTCCTCCTTGTCCTCTAAGTGATCCGCAATTATTCGGAGAAGTGAATCAACTTCCTCTTCTACCAGACGTTCCTCGCTGTCTTCTACGATCTGAAAATAAAACACGTTTCCACGTTGATTTTGAGCAGTTTAAAACCCATAGCATATTCCAGTAAAAAAATACGACTGATTCACTTGGAATCTGCATGGCAAACTAGGGACAGATGGTACCACTCTTCTTCGCGAAGTAGGGCGCAGATAAAGTTAGGGAGCGTTCATATTAATTACGTAAGACTTGAGGGTTGACGGGTAGGGGGGTTTGAAAAATCGTACGAAATCTGGCACGAGGGAGGGGGTCCGAAATGTTTCTTATGTAAATTTCGTTATCCAACTATTTGGATAAAAAGAAGAAATCAATTTCTATAATTAAGATTGAAGAATTCTAGGAGGAAAACTCCTAGAAAGAATTTGAAATTTTAATTAGAGAGAAAATAGTGAAAGGTGAAACATGCTGCAGGGAGAACTGGGGCTTTCCGCCGGGAATATCGAGTGTATATTAGGGTAATTTATTTTGCACGAAACTTCGAAATATAAATGCGTCAACCGAATATAATAAGCCGAATATTTAGAATTCACGCATCGCACTCAATATTTTCTATGTCATTTGCATGGGGAACTCTGAGCACTCGCGATTCACGTTCGGAAATGATTGAAATTAGATTGAGAAATAAAAACTTTCGGAATAAAATTGAGCCGGTTTGCATGCGAATAACTCCGAATCATTGCGAATGAATGCGAAACGTATTTCCGACCCACGGACTCATTTGGAGTAAAAAGCTAAATCCAGTCCGAATGACTTCGCCTGATTACGATTAAATCTTTTTCATTCCGAACAGGTGTCTCAAGTTCATTCCGAATGAGCAATGAGTCCGTAATCATTACGCAGTCATTCCGATTGATTCCCCGCTAATCTGAAAGAACTTTTAATTCCGCCTGAATCCGCCTGATGACGAAATTTCATTGCAAATGGCATTGCATGATTCCATACTTCAATTAGATGATTCCGCACTAGTCTGAACAAAATTTTCATTCCGTCTGAATCCCGTGCAACACGGTGCTCATTTTGAATGATCACGTGCCATTCCTCCCTCAGTTCGAACGATTCTGCATGTATCAGAATGAAAATTCATTCGAAATGTCTGAAACCGCCGAATAACTCGATCTCATTGCGATTAATTCCGTGCCATTTCGAACTCAGTCCGAATGATTCCACACTTAACAAAAGAAAATGCCCATTTTGTCTGAATCCGTCTTATGCCGCGAGTTGACTCGGAATGATTCCGAGCCATTCCGCCATCAATTAGAATGATTTTCTGTCCTTCCAAATACACTTCTTATTGCGTCCGAATCCGCGGATTGACGTGAGAATTCATTCCGAATGATTCCGTTTCGGTTCGAATACAGATGCCGCTTTAAGTTTGAAACGTAGATCGAGAAAAATAATGAATATATTAAAAGAAATTGGTTATACATGAAATAAATGATTGGGACATATGAGCACCTCAGAGCAAAAGGAAGACTCCGCAGAGTCGAGAGGAAAAGCGAGACAATTATCGTTGCGCTGTCTTACTCTTCAGGCATTCTGCGTAAGAGTTTCTCTTTCTAACGGTACTTGTCCCGTTTTTCCTCACGGCTCTGCGGAGTCTTCCTTTTGCTCTGACACGCTCATATATTTTATGAATAATTGTGGTGAAATAAAATATTCAATTTAAAAACAATAATACTTTATGTATAAAACTATTGTGTGTAGAGTTTATTAGGAAGCCTATTGACATATTCATCATCGGATGAATCGGATCACGCGGATTAAATTGAAAAATATTTTCTCGAAAATGCTGAACTCACTTGATTCAATCTCAATGATTTTTTTGGGAAAACTTCTAATTCATTCGGAATTAATTGCATGCCAAAGTTCGGAATCATGCGAATTTATTCGGAATGATACTATAACGAAACTCCTCCGGCGTCAGTCGGACTCAATCGGAATAATTTCCTTAAAAAATTGGGATCCACGCCGATTTACTCGAACTGAAAGTATACACAAGCCTCTGCAGAGTCAGTTGTAGTAATTCGGAATGAATTTTGGAATAAAGCGGATAGGTTTGCGCTAGATTTATAAAATTCTTCGTGGACTCAAACGGTCTGGATTCGCAATGGTAAAACCTTCAAAATGAAATAATTTTCTCAAATTTAATGTAAATTTAACATTTCACCTAGGAAGGTGGTTTTTTCACACTGAAATGAATCCTAATGCGCAAAGTGGATAATTTTGAAAAAATGACGACCGTCACAATTTTCTTGTGTCCACCAATTTGAATTTTTTCAAAATTATGAACTTTACGCATTCCGAATTTATTCAATATGTCAAAACCGCCACCCCCTAGCTAAAACGTTAGATTTTCTTTTCATTTAAAAATATTATCTCATTTTCAAGGTTTTAATAAGAGATCCCCAAGCCAATTACATGGAAAATTTCAAGCGGGATGCGTGAAATCTAAATACTTATCGCTTTTCATTTCTTTTTTTGCAAAATTTTATCGTGAAATGTCATTAATTACCGGTTTGGCAGATTCGAATTTTGAAACTGCGTGCAAATCGAATCACCTTCTTGTAAAACTTTCTTAATTACGTATTAGTAGCAGGCTGTTCTTCTCAAAAGAGCTGTTGCGACGCTGATAGGCATGCTCGTCAAGCCAATAATTTCTTGAATATCACGCGATATCGCTCGAATCTTTTTTTTTTGTCTTTTATTGTAATATTGAAAGTTTTCTCGAAGATTTTAGAATTTTTTAAATTTCAAAAACATTTTAGTTGATAAGGATATTTTTTAATAAGAAAAGAGACTTCTTGGGGCCAGGAAACAAGCTTTTGGAACACTTATTAAATTACCGTAAATTTTTGCTTTGTCGAATTCCCTTACATTTTAGGGTTCTGGTTCACGTACATTCGAAATCTCGAATCAAGAATAAGTCAAGAATATTGAAAAAAATTGCGCACTTGTACCAAGATCTTTTCTGTTTTCACTCGATTATCACTTATCTCGCTTCAACGCATTACTAGGCCCTGATTCCATGACTCAGAGACCTGAGTATGCATCTTCGCTAAAAATTCTCTGCGGAACGTCCTACGTGTTATTGCAAGATTCTCCTGGCGGATGGCGGATCCAGTGACCTTTCAAGATTATATACCGTAATTTCGTCAGGGTTTGCTTGGAGTACGGTGGTCCCTTTTCATCCGTGCTAGCAAATCTGCTCGCAGCATAGTTATTTAAATCGGGTACAATGTCAGGATTTTCAGGCCTTGCAGATCGTTTTGGGCTATGACATCCACCCCCATTCCGGTGCTTCTGGCTTAGACAAATAAGCCCCCACTGAGTATTAGAAGGGCTTGTCTCGATGCACAAGGAAGGTAGGACGAGAAAGAGCAGGAAAAAAGAAAGTTCTGGGTCACGGCGGATATCTGGTTTAGTCAACATCTTTTGTTCGAGATGAGGGGTACTTCAGTATTAAGCAAGATCTTTCAGATCAGCATCCTTAAAGGGGTTAGCTGATCATCAGGAAGGTTTTGAAAGATTAGTATCTGCATCCTGCTCGGATGCAGTTAGGAATCGGATATAATTCTTCTTCTTCGAGGTGCCACTAGTTTAGAAAGCTCTTATTGTAGCGCTGGCTTTTTTTAAAACATGAGTTTGTCTGTTTTGGTCTTAATTAAAAGATAAGGCCATATTCAATTGTATGATCATAAGAAGTTTCAGAAGAATTTCCAGCCTATCCATGCTTTCGTTGCGATATTCAGCGACTGACAGGCGATGCACAGTGGGCTAAAGTGAATAAGTTCGTGACAAAATCGTAGAACTTTTGACAGGGATGACCTAGAGGGATGAATTTTTTTGAGATTTACAAATGAATAACTACAGGATAGAGGGAAAATACGGAAAAGCTGAAAATATATATATTTTTACCTTGAAAATCTAGGTTAAATTTGACATTTTTCGACAAAAAGATGTATCATTGGATACCATGGGCGCTCAGATATTATATTACATATTTTGCACATATATTCTAATAGAATTCGTCATGCCGGATCCAAATATGGGCTTTAAATCAACCTAGGACTTCCTGTTTGTAAGGAAAATACAATTGAATTATCTATTTTGAACCTTCATTGGCATGAATGATTTCTACTAATGTAAATTTGACTATTTGTCGTATTAAAGGGTTTTTGCGGTGGTCGAATTGGAATACAAAGTAAAAATTCAAAATTCAAAATGGCGGATCCAATATGGCGGACCAAAATTGTAAGACCGCGACGATATGACTGCAAATTACTTTAGGGGGGGTTTTCGGGTCGCGGATTTCGAATCTAAAGTCAAAATTCAAAATGAAGGATCCAATATGGCGGAAGGTCATTATGAGAATATAACCGATTTAATTAAAAATCGCTACTTGGGGGTTTTGTATGTCGTCGATTTCAAATCTAAAGTGATAATTTAAAAATTTGATGATTTGAATTTTCATTTAAATGATTGATGCAATATTGAATCAGACATTTAACAGTTTTGAACATTTACTATAGATTTGAAATCGACGACATACAAAACCCCCCAAGTAACGATTTTGAATAAAATCGGTTATATTCTCACAATATCATATCATATCGGCTCGGTCTTACAATTTTTGTCCGCCATAATGGATCCGTCATTTTGAATTTTGACATTTTTACTTTGTATTCCAATTCGACCACCCCAAACCCCCTTTAATACGACAAATAGTCAAATTTACATTAGTAGAAATCATTCATGCCATTAAGGTTCAAAATAGATAATTCAATTGCATTTTTCTTACGAACAGGAAGTTCTAGGTTGATTTAAAGCCCATATTTGGATTCGGCACGACAAATTCTATTAGAATATATGTGCAACATATGTAATATAATATATGAGCGCCCATGGTATCCACTGATACAACTTTTTGTCAAAAAATGTCAAGTTTAACGTAGATTTTCAAGGTAAAATATATATATATATATATTTTCAGCTTCTTCGTATTTTTCCTCTATTCTGTAGTTATTCATCTGTAAATCTAAAAAAAAATCCATCCCTCTAGGTCATCCCTGTCAAAAGTTCGAAGATTTTGTCAAGAACAGGCCACAGCTGAGCCCCTGACCTGGCCGTTCAGTGCAATCGTCTCCCCGGTGCCATCTGAAACTTGAATGCGAACCGGCCAGATGCTCGCCGCCCGAGAATATGAGGACAAGAAGTTAACTGGGTGGAGGGATAAAGACGTGCTCACGAATCCATTAAGAGCAATGAGAAGCAGTTACCGATGTGGTTGATGTCATTTTTCTCCTGCCATCGAACAATTTTGAATTGCAATCCTCACCAGATTAGTGAGCAAGCAGACGATGTTACATCTATTTCTGTCAATCTGCGCAGAGGGAAAGTGCGGAGGGGGGGGGGGTGAATAGACAATGAAAAGCTTATCCGGAGAAGATCTTTGTAAAATACAACCAACCCCAAGATACGCACGAGCCAAGCTCATACCTACATTTCTAAATGAAAACGAGACTAGGAAAGAAACAGATATTAGACATAAGGCATATTTGGACATTACTGAAGGCTGCCAGGGCATAAGGGTGTAAGTCCCCAAACACTAATTTTACGGGAGTCACAAAAAACTGTCTAACTTTAACGAATTTAATTGTCTTTAATCAAGAATGTGCATTCGAGCTTTTACTTAGCCCTATCAAATCGAGAAATGAGCGCTTAAAAATCGGCAACCATCTGCAAAAAAACCATGTCAAAGAACGACGCGTCCCAAAAAATGTCGGACCTGAGACAGAAGAAGCTGCATAACTTTTTTATTTTTCAATTGAAAAAAAAGGAAAAGTACTTTCGAGCTATTACTTAACTCTGTTGAACTATAAAAGGAGTATCCTGAAAGAAGCAACCACCTCCGAGAAAAAACCCTTGTCAATGGCGCGGCGCGTCCCTAATTATGAAAATATTGACAGAGTTGCATAACTTTTTAAAATTTGTTTAATTAAAAAAAAAAACAGGAAAATACTTTCGAGCTATTACTTAGCGCATAGACCCACACTGTAAAAAATTTCAGGAATTTTCCCCACTTGTTAGTGGGGAAAAATCCACATTTTCGTTGGGGAAAATCATTTTCCCCACGATTTGGGAAAATTTTACTAAAAGATCTTATAATTCACTAACAAATTGGGGGAAATTCCCTAAAATTTAGGAAATTAGATAATACCTACAATTTTTGGGGAAATTTCCCTAAACATATGGTAATTTATACAAAAGTTTGGGAATATTCCCTACAATTTGCGGAATTGAATGATTCCTACTGAATGTAGCGTATCGTTCGAAAAATAATGTTTGATTTTCCACGTAGATTAGGTCAATTTTATAAAAATTCTTGAAGGATTACCGTATGTTCAGGAAGATATTTTGCCCTAAAATATTTGATAAACTAGCAGAATAATTTGAATAATTTTACACATTTTTTTGGAGAAAAGATTTATTAATGTTATAGTCATCTCAAAGATTTCTTATCATACATTTTGGTTATTCACGTCAGAAAGCAATAAATAATTTGCATGTTACACGCAAAAAAATGTATTTATCGTTTTTAATTAAAGTTTTGTTTGCAGTACTTTCCTTTTAATAAGTGTTAATATTTAAATCTTGCTACTCTGAGCTGCTAGTTCGGGAGAAAATCCGCCAGGGTGCGACGTGCCGCCTCTCTCGCAAAAAAAATGACGCGTCGACTGTTTAAGAAAGCAGTCGACGCAAAACAAAGCATACTTACCTGGAGCAGAGGCTGCCGTGATCAACAAGGCGTTTCCTTTAGCGCGAGGCTCTTCCATTGCTGCGGTCGAGCTGAACCTTGCTTTTTTATTAATATTCCACAAATTTTGGGGAATTTTAAGTTATTACACAATATCATTCCGCCTCAGGGAAAATTCCCTAAATTTTTAATAAAATTCCACAAAATGTAGTGAATTTTCCCTACTACGCCTTAGGGAAAATTCTCTAAATTTTCAGTAAGGTTCCACAAAAATTTAGGGAATTTTCCCAAATCTGTTTTAGGGAAAATTCCAAAATTTCTTTTGTAATATTTCACAAACTATTTTAGGGAATTTTCCCCAAGGCGGAGTAGGGAAAATTCCCAAATTTTGGTGTATATTACTTCCACACGAGTTTGGGGAAAATTCCCTCGAAAATTTTTTACAGTGCACTTCTAAATCGAGCTAGACCATAATCTTCTATAGATGCATGAATTTGGATAAAACATTAGTTTAGGCCAATAAAATGCACTTCTGAAATTTGGCACTTACGCCCTTATGCCTCTCGCGGTGAGCCTCAACTAACTTTAACCGAAAAAACCTTGAAGTTAGATTATATTTATTGGATATTGTTTTATGTTGCCATAAAACTACTTTTCAAACAAAACAAAAAAATTCTCATGACGAAATATTGTTCAACATTTTTTTAAATATTTTAAACTTTTTTTTATTTTATTTTTTATTTTTAAAAACATGCAAGCAGCATTTAATTACAGCCCGACATGAACCAATGATTAAAAAATGTTTCAATAACTTTTGCTGTGATAAAAAGGTTTTTTCAAATATACAAAAACCTCTGAGATTAGACAATTTTCATTTTGGAACATAATTTCATAATAATTTTTTACTCTGATTTTAAGAAAAAATAAGCCTATTATACTTAAAATGCAGAAATATAAAAAATAAAGATAGTTTTTGAAAAAAGCGCTTCCACGATTTTTTTAAATTACATATCAAAATCATCCGAACATCATCCGAGGAGAAAATTCTGTAAAAAGTCCAGTAATATTATTTTTTAATAACCCTTTGCATTAAATGAATGTATAACCCTTCGTAGATTCAACCGTTATAATTTTACAAAAATATTTGTAGAACAATCCATGAGTAAAAAAGTTTTTCATTACAAATTTTTAGTTTCAAATTTTGAAAAAAGCGCTCCCACGATTATTTTATTCTTTTACGCAAAATACGTGCAAATGATGTGAGAATAATATTTCGCAAAAAAACTTCGTGTTATGTCTTTTTTAGGTTAAAGTTGGTTGAGGCTCACCGTTCCCAGGATCCTTCAACTGTACCATTACATGTTATATTACATGTAGATAAATTTTCGCTTCCAAATCAAGGACGGAAAGATCCTGGCGGGCCAGCCATAATTTAAGCGATTTTATTGGCTAAACTTAATTCATCCACGAAAGAATACTTCCGTTTAGCATATCTGAATTCCGATGAATAGCTCGGTGGTTCCATCTCATCTGAGTTTGCTGCGTGAAGTTGAATTTGCACTTTTACCAATTTAACTTACAACTGCCCCTTAGAAGGTATATACTATGAAAATATAACTTTGCTTACCAGTTGAATTTCAAGAGCCGTTTTTGGACACAAATTCAATAACGTTAGTTTTTCACATTTAGTTAATTTGAACAGTTCTACAGCTTTTAAAAAGTTGTGAATCTTCTCAGGAGATAGTTTGCTGGAGGGTGTATTTTCCAAATACTTAACGGTCTGATAAGTAATCGTGGCTAGTTGTTGTTCTGACTTCTGTTTCTTATTAGATTTCATGCTTTGAAGGATATTCAGAACTTCATAATTACTGAGGTAAGCTGTACATTCTTTTAACCTAAACAAGTAGTAAAATATAGTAAACAAAGTGCCACTTTTTCAAAATTATAGTTCTGAGTTGGGTATATTACTTTGAGAACGGTAACGAGAATGAGAATATTACCGAGAATATAACCGGCGAATAAATTCTTTGAGAATTTATAAGAACGATCCAAAGTCAACATAACCGTAAATTTCAACTCAATTTTTGATAAATTGGCGGTAAATTCAAATTTAGATATTTTACAATACAACCTTTTAATATTTTAACAGTAGAACTTCATCTACGTATTTTTCTTTATTTAAAAATATATTTATATAAGTAAATAACTTATATATTAGGTGTACAAATAAGTTCTACCCGTTTTAAGCAACTTTTTTTTATTTATAAAAATCTAACAAAATGCAAGTATTAATTAATATAGTGGCCCTTGGCTTCTACTACTGTTCGCGAACGCTCAGATAATTGATAGACTCCATGGCGAAAGAAAGCTTGATCTTTTGATCAGTGGAGAGTAAGCCGGAGGCGGCAGAATTTCTCATTTTAATTCTTCTATGGTTTGGCGGACCACGGAACTTCTATGTGGCCTAGCGTTGTCGTGCTGTACTGGTCTTCG